>CAUYLG010013459.1:0-176109 GCA_963573385.1 Cacajao melanocephalus
AATAATAATAGCATATACATCCAGGGGACCCTAGCCTCTGGCTGGTCCCTTTAGACCCAGGCACCAGACTTGCCTGCCAACTGATTCAGGCACTAGGCCATGCTGCCCAGGGACTCCAGCAATAAGCCTTCTTGTAGGCCCCACCAGCTGGCCTGCCCAGAATCTCTGGACAAGCTGACTGGTGAAGGGCTTTCCCTGCTGAAGCCAGTGTGCAAAGACGGGAAGAGACGCCTACTTCTTCAAATGTACAGACATCAACACAAGGCAATGAGAATCAAGAATAATCAGGAAAACATGACACCACCACCAAACTAACAAAATAAGGCACCAGTAACTAACTCTAAAGAAGCAGAAATCTATGAACTGCCTGACAAGAAATTAAAAATAATTTTAAAGAAGATCAGTGAGCTACAAGAGAACACAGACAACTAAGTAAAATCAGGAAAACAAGACATAAAGAAAATGAATGAGATGTTCAACAGAAATAGAAACCATAAAAAGAACCAAACAAATTCTGGAGCTGAAAAACACAATGACTGAACTGAAAAATTCCATAGACAGCTTCGATAGCAGGTTCCATCAAACAGAAGGGAAAAATCTGTGAGCTCAAAAACGGGACATTTGAAATTATTCAGCCAGGGAAACAAAAAGAAAAAAGAATGGAAAAAAATGAAAAAAAGCCCATGGGACTTATGGGATACCATCCAGTGAACCAATGTATGTATTATGGAATTCCCAGAAGAAGAGAAAGATAAAGGGACAGAAATAATATTTAAAGAAATAATGAGAGAGAGCTTCCCAAATCTGGAGAAGGAAATGAACATCCAGGTCCATTAATCCCCCAAAAACTCAAATAGTTAAACATAAAAAGATTTTTTTTTTTTGAGATGGAGTCTTGTTCTGTCACCAGGCTGGAGTGTAGTGGTGTGATCTCGGCTCACTGCAACCTCCACCTCTCGCATTCAAGCAATTCTCCTTCCTTAGCCTCCCAAGTAGCTGGGACTACGGGAGGTGCCACCACGCCCAGCTAATTTTTGTGTTTTTAGTAGAGATCAGGTTTCACCATGTTGGCCAGGATGGTCTTGATCTCTTGACCTCATGATCCACCAGCCTCAGCTCCCAAAATGCTGGGATTACAGTCATAAGCCACTGCGCCTGATCCATAAAAAGATTTTTACTGAGACACATTGTAATCAAATTCCTAAAGAGAGAATTTTGAAAGGAGCAAAAGAAAAAGACTTGTCATATCCAAAGAAACTCCATAACACCATGAGTGAATTTCCCAGCAGAAACTCTGTAGGCCAGGAGAGACTAAGATGATGTATTCAAAGTGCTGAAAGAAAACAACAACGAAAACTGCCAACTCCAGCAAAGCTATCCTTCCCAAATGAAGGAGATATAAAGACTTTCCCAGCCCAACAAAAGCTGAGGGAGTTCATCACCACTAGACCTGCCTTATAAATGCTAAAGAAAGTTCTTCAAGGTGAAACAAAAAGACATATGTCAAAGAGATATCTGCATTCCACTGTTCATTCCCACACTGTTGACAACAGCCAAGATTTGGAATCAAAGTTTCCATCAATGGATGAATGGATAAAGAAAATGTTATAAACACACACAATGAAATATTATTCAGCCTTAAACAGAAGGAAATCCACAAGGAATGATGGCTCATGCCTACAATACAGCAGTTTGGGAAGCTGAAGTGGGAGGACTGCTTGAGCTCAGGAGTTTTTGAGTTCAGTCTTGGCAACCTAGTGAGACCTCATCTGTACAAAAAAATTAAAAAAAAAATAGCCAGGTGTTGTGGCTGACACCTGTAGTCCTAATTACTTGGGGGGCTGAGATGGGAGGATCACTTGAGCCCAGGAGATGAATCCAGCCTGGGCAACACGGTAAGACCCTGTCTCTAAAAAAATTTAAAGAAGGAAATGCTGTCATTTGTAACAACATGGATGAACCTTGTAGGGTCCCCAGTTTCCCCTGCTTTCTTCCTTTGTTTTGACTCAGAGGCAGAGTACCTTGACCATTCTATGGCTTGGCCAGCTGCATGTTTTCTCCTGTAGGCTTGAACCCAGGCTGGGACCTTGAACATCTCCATGAACTGACAAATTTGTTTAGGATGTTGTCCAAAACACTGAAACATCAACATGTTGCTAAATATGTAGAAAATAGCCTTGGCCCTGAGCCAAACTCCTTAAACCCCCATATAAACTTTATAACCCAACCTCTTCATTGTTGACATACCCAGGTAGGACATCTTTTTTCTCACTGTCCATCGTACAGACTGCTGAAGCACTCTGTATGTAAGTTTCCCTAATAGTGCTTTGGACTGATCATTCTGACATTTAATGCTTCCTTCTTTGGAATCCCACTTTCTCCATCTCAGGATGGTTTGGTCAGTCCCTTGCAGGAACTTCTCTGCTGCTACTTTTGTGTCAACTTCAGCAGTGGACTTCACTGGATAGAACAAATGTGGAGAACATTATGCTAAGTGAAATAAGCCAGAGACAGGCTTGTGGTAATCATTTCACAATGTATACAAATATCAAAACACCACATTGTATACCTTAAATATGTAGTTTTTACTTGTCAATTATATCTCAGTAAAGCTGGGGGGGGGGGCAGAAATAAATTAAAGGTCTTTTTTTTTTGAGATGGAGTATCACCCTGTTGCTGGCTGGAGTTCAACACGCGATCTTGGTTCACTGCAACCTCCACCTCCTAGGTTCAAACGATTCTCTTGCCTCAGCCTCCTGAGTAGCTAGGATTACAGGTGCCTGCCACCACACTCAGTTAATTTTTGTACTTTTAGTAGAGATGGGGTTTCACCACATTGACCAGGCTGGTCTTGAACTCCTGATCTTGTGATCCACCCCACTCAGCCTCCCAGAGTGCTGAGATTACAGGGGTGAGCCACTGCACCCAGCCTGGACCCCATCTTTAAAAAAAATTAGATTGTTTGAATTATTTTTTGATGCTTGCAAGCACACATCCTATAACTACATTATTTAATATTTTATAATTTACCATTTAATTTTTATTTCATCTGAGACAAGCCCTGTCACCCAAGCTGAAGTGCAGTGCTGCCATCATGGCTCACTGTAGCCTCAACCTCCTAGACTTAATCGATCCTCCCACTTTAGCCTTCCAAGTAGCTGGGACTATAGGTGGATGCCACCATGCCTGCCTTATTTTTGTATTTTTTTTGTAGAGACAGGGTTTCACCATGTTTCCCAGGTTGGTCTTGAACTCCTGGGCTCAAGCAATCTGCCCACCTCAGCCTCTCAAAGCACTAGGATTACAGGTGTGAGCCACTGCACCCAGCCCTATTATTTTAATGAGATATTTGAATTAAAACATGTGTGTTGGGATCCCCAAGATCATCCCCAAGTCCAGTGATTTGCTAGAAGGAATCACAGGACTCAGTATACAGCTGTACTCATGCCTGTGACACATTGAAAGGATATAGAGCAAAATCAGTGAAGGGAAAATACACATAGAGTGAAGTCCAGAGGAAAGCAGGCCCAACTTCCATGAATCCTCTCCCAGTGGAGTCACTCTTATCAGTTACAGTGGTGGAGAACACTCCTAAAATCCAAGTCTCCAGATGCCAACTATGTGCCTGATCTGGTCACCATCCTTTGAAGGATCTGTTTACAATATTGGCTCAGTATAACCTTGAATTCCTGGCTCAAGTGATCCTCCCACCTCAGCCTCCTGAGATGCTGAGATAACAGTCATGTACTATCATGCCTCGCTAATTTTTTTTTAAAAAAATTTAGAGATAGGGTCTGGCTATGTTGCCCAGTCTGTTTCTGAACTCCTGGCCTCAAGTGATCCTTCCAACTTGGCCTTTCAAGGTGGTGAGATTACAGCATGAGCTACTGCACCCAGTCTGTATTTCTTTTTCATGTGTGATGTGGTCTGTGTTCCCACCCAAATCTCATCTTGTAGTTCCCATAATCCCCATGTGTCATGGGGAGGGACCCAGTGGGAGGTAACTGAATCATGCGGTAGTTACCCTTATGTTGTTCTTGTGATAGTGAGTGATTTATCATGGGATCTAACAGCTTTATAAGGAACTTTTCTCCCTTTTGTCCATTCTACCTCTTGTTGTTGCCATTTGAAGAAGCAAGTGTTGGCTTCCCCTTCCACCATGATTCTAAGTTTCCTGAGGCCTCCCCAGCCATGCTGAACTGTGAGTCAATTAAATCTCTTTCCTTTATAAATTACCCAGTCTTGGGCAGTTTTTTATAGCAGCATGAAAACAAACTAAAACAATGTGAGTTATCTTTCTTGAAATTAGTAATTCTCTGATTTAAAATGTTTATTTTCTATGCATACGTTATTAAATCCATCCTGAAACTCTCCATCAATATTGAAACACTTCCTCTCATATGGTCAAATGTATGTGGTAATCCATCCATTTCAATTGTTTCTGAGTCCTCTGTCTTCCTACTCCAACGGTTTCACTCTAGACCTGCCACACAATTCTCTTCCTTGAATTTCCCTTCAAGGAAAAAGATATCCTGGGGATATCTTTTGCCTCTTCCTTATATGGAATCCTGTATTAGTCCATCCTCACATTGCTCTAAAGAAATATCTGAAACTGGGTAATTTATGTTTAAAAAACAGGTTTAATTGGCTCACAGTTCTGCAGGCTGTATAGAAAACATGGTGGCATCTGTTTCTGGGGAGGCCTCAGGAAACTTACAATCATGGGGGTAGGTAAAGGGGAAGCTCGCACTTTACATGGCTGGAGCAGGAGGAAGGGTGGGGATAGGTCCCACACACTTTTAAATAACCAGATCTCATGAGAACTCATTATTGTGATGAAGTACCAAAGGTAAGGGGGAAATGTGCCTCCATGATCCAATTACCTCCCACCCAGGCCCCACCTCCAACACTGGAGATTACAATTTGACATGAGATTTGGGCAAGACTCAGATCTAAACAATATCAAATCCCATTTCCCGGATCCCGTATACTTTACTTTTCTTGTTTTTTTCTCCCTCATTTTTGTGAAAAATGTCATGCAGTTATTTCCTGAGAAAACATAGATAAATGTGAAATCTTGAATGTTTGAAAATGTCTATACTATTCTCACACTTGATATTTTGGCTCGGCATAGACTTTCCTATTGGAAACGTTGTTCCTCAGGATTTGAAAGAGTTGTTCTATTGCCTTCTAGCTTCTTGATACCATTCTGATTCCTAGTTTTTTGTATGTGACCTGCTTTTTCTCTCCAAAAGCTTTTAGGATTCTATCACTAGGGTTCTTGGTTTAGATCTCTTTGCATTTATTGTACCAGAGCACTGGGATAGCCTTTTATTCTGGAAACTCACTACCTTCATTTCTGGGAAACAATTCTCACCTCTTTCTAGAACTACTGTAAATGGGATGCTGAACTTCTTAAATTCATCCTCAAATTCTCTTTTTTCTTCTCTTTTCTGTCCTATTTTCCATTTCCTTTTCTCTCTGGGAGAGTTGTTAAACCTCACCTTCTAACTCTTTCATTACAACTTTAAAAATATTCCAGATTTGCTCTTTTCTGATTCCTTCTTTCCCATTCTTTTTTCCTTCTTTCCTTCCTCCTTCCCTTTTTCTCTCTCTCTCCCCTCCCCTTGCCATCTTTATTTCTTGAGACAAGGTCTCTGTCATCCAGGCCAGAGTGCAGTGGCGCGATCTTGCTCACTGCAGCCTCAAACTCCTGGGCTCAAGCAATTCTTCCACCTCAGCCTCCCAACTAGCTGGGACCACAGGGACATGCCACTATACCTAGCTAATTTTTTTTTTTTTTGTATTTTTTGTAGAGAAGGGGTTTCTCCATGTTGCCCATGCTGATCTTGAACTTCTGTGCTCATATGTGCCACTCACCTCGGCCTCCCAAAGTGCTAGGATTACAGGTATGAGCCACAGTGTCTAGCCTCCCTATGTTTCTTAATGGATGTTCCTATTTCATGGATGCTACTTATTTATTTATTTTTTTTGAGATAGAGTCTTGCTCTGTTGCCCAGGGTGGAATGCAGTGGCACTATCTCTGCTCACTGCCACCTTCACCTCCCCAATTCAAGAGATTATCCTGCCTTAGCCTCCCGAGTAGTTGGGATTACAGGTGCCCACCACCATGCCCACCTAATTTTTTTTGTATTTTTAGTAGAGTTGGGATTTTGCCATTTTGGGCAGGCTGGTTTCAAACTCCTGACCTCAAGTGATCTGCCCACCTTGGCTTCCCAAAGTGCTGGGAATACAGGTATGAGCCACCATGCCTGGCCTTTTCTTTCTTTTTTTTAAAATGGAGATAGGGTATTGCTATGTTGCCTAGGCTGGTCTGAAATTCCTGGCCTCAAGTGATTCTCCCACTCTGGCTTCCCAAAGTGCTGAGATTACTAAGCATGAGTCATTGCCCCTAGCTGGCTACTCTTTGAGGCTCATAGAGATTTTTGTTTGTTAAGACTTTTGTGGTTCTCTATATTGTCTGTTTTCCCTGTTCTTTTTTCTTAGATTCTGACCTTCATGATACTTTCCTCATATATCTGTTGGCTTTTGTCTATTCAATGTTAAGAGGTAATTTCTTTTTTAAACTGTTTAAAACTCTACGTCTGTTGGGGTAGGAGTGGGGAATGCTTGACACCTGGTGAGCTTCAGTGTAAGGCAAAAAAGGTGACAAACTGGATGTTTTAGTCAAGATATTCCATCGCATGTGTTCATAAATAGGTCTTTTCTCCATATTCAGAGAGGAATCATGGTATTCTCTAACAATCTCTAATTCACTGCTTCTCAAACCTTAATATGCATATGAATCATATAGGGACATCTTGTCAAAATGCAGATTCTGGTTTTGTAAGTCCAGAGTAGGGCCTTAGATTCCACACCTTTAACCAGCCCCCAGGAGATGTCAATACTACTGGTTCTTGGACAATAATCTAAGTAGCAAGGTTCTGACTGGGGGTGGTGGCTCATGTCTATAATCCCAGCAATTTAGGAGGCCAAGTTGGGAGCATTGCTTGAGCACAGGAGTTCCAGACCAGCCTGGGCAGCAAAGTGAGCCTCTGAAT
Source organism: Cacajao melanocephalus (assembly GCA_963573385.1). NCBI lineage: Eukaryota > Metazoa > Chordata > Mammalia > Primates > Pitheciidae > Cacajao > Cacajao melanocephalus. Next base: position 7,062 of record CAUYLG010013459.1, read on the forward strand.
CTAAAAAAAAAAAAAAAAAAAAATTATTGAGGCAAGATGCTGTGCACCTGTAGTCCCAGCTACTCAGGAGGCGGAGATGGAAGGATCGCTTGAGCTTGGGAGGTTGAGGCTTCAGTGAGCTGTGATCACACCACTGGACTCCAGCCTGTACAACAGAGCAAGACCCCATCTCAAAAAACAAAAACTAAAACAAACAGTAGCAAAGTTCTAAAATAAACCTGGCTTCCACTGTTTTGCAATGTGATTGGGAGAGGAGGCAGGACCACTAAGAATTTTGATCTATTAAACATTTATTTCAACTAAAAGGATGGACTGACTAGAAATGTTTTCATGGAATTTTCTCTTAGCCGCCTTCTGGACCATTGCTGATTCCAGCAATTTGTACCAGATTTCTCCTCCCTCATCAGCCTAGGGAAGGATATGTGATGGTGATGATCAGGGCTGCGGGGAGCATCTTACTATTTAGTATGCAGAGTTTTGCTTTAATTTCCATTTTCAGTGTGATACTTCATCTCTGCCTTCATCGGTTTCCGGTGGCCCCAAGACTAGAATCTCTTTAATTTCTTGAGATGGTAAATCTCATCTGCTGTTGTTTTCCCTCATTGTCTTTGTTCTAGCGGATTTCATTGTCTTGTGGATTTTTTTTATCCTTTACTAACATTAACGAAATTAGGGGAGGAAGTGGGGACGAAGGCATGTGTTCAAGCCAGACATTTAAACCATCCAATCATTAAATTTTTCCAGAAATGTCCCACTCATTGTGGACTACTGTTTCTACAGTGTACAAAGTAAATTATAAATTGAATTTAAATTTGCATCATTTCATTGTTTTCTATGCTTTATCTTTACTATATTTCCTTTTCTTTCCTTGACTTCTTTTAGGTTGGTTGAATTTTTACTATTTTTCCTCTCCACTAGTTTGTGAGTCATAACCTCATTTTTTCATTCTTTTAATGATTAGTCTAAAAATTGCAACAGGCATGCTTTATCAACTTAATTGTGGTAAAATTTATGCAAAATAAAAGACAGCTACTCTGTACAGTTTCGTTAAGTTTTGACAAATGTATATACCTGTTTCTCTACCATTGCAATCAACTTACAGAATGTTTCTATCACTCCAAAAAGTTTCCTCACACCCTTTATAGTCCTTCCTCCCCTCCACAACCAGGAAACCACCAATCTGCTATCATTATAGAGCAGTTTGCATTTTCCAGAATTTCATATAAAGGGAAACATTCATTACTATAGGTATTCTTGAGTAATCAAAAGTTACTAATAATTCTTTAACTTTGCCTTTTTCTCAGTGTTTTAATCCTGGAATTCTCTAAAATCTTCCAATTCATTGCTTCTCAACTTTAATTTGCATATAAATCACCTACAGAAGAAATCTTGTTAAAATGCAGGTTCTAGTTTAGTATGTGCTATTATTTTTGTGTATTTTCTATCCTTTTAGTAAAATTATGCCAAGAAGATGGCTACTTTTAGGGTTGGTACTTCTGCTAAAATATGGAATTATATTTTATGGTGTCCTGGCTTCACTCACAGTTAAGAGTTTAGGACTTAATAGAAATCCTAATTAAAGGTTGAAATGATCAAACATTAGATCAAGCTGAACAATTTATACTTGTCACATACTATTTGCTTTCATGCTTACTTGGTTTAGCATTCCGCTGAGTATATGGTAAAAAGTTCTAGCTAGAACTCAAGTCCAAAAAGGATAATGCAAGCCATACTGGATAGCTAATTTAAACCATACTGTATCACACTCTCTTGCCTGACTAGAACTTAAAGCATGGAACTATTGAAGTCATTTCCCTGTTCCAAAAATCATCAGGGTCTCCTGCCCCTTCATGTCTAGCTCCCTACCCAACAGCCTCCATGCTCCGACTTTACCTTACTAGGTTTCTCTCTCATATCCCCCATTTTTGGGTCAATGGGGTAACCCATTGTTTCCTGAATCAATCTTATGGCATTAGAAAAGAAAAGACAGCAGTCCCCAAATGGAGTCATTCATGCTGAGAGGTTCCATGACACCAAACCAAAACCTGTATTTTACTGTAAGATCTGACCCTTCAAGAAATCAGGAGAGAGATGATAGTCAAATTCCATTAAACCAACAAGATTTCGTTTACATTCCTATGAGAAAAGTAATCTTGAAAAGACCAATCTGCTATTTGCTCACTGTTCCTGATTTCTTTCACTTTTTTCTGCTTGTAAAACTCACCTACTTGTCTAGCTCATAGGAGCTCCTATTTTGCAGACTGGATGTTGCCCAGTTCATAAACAGCTAATAAAAGCCAACTGGATCTTTGGGATTCATTTGTTGAAATTTTATTCTTTGATGCGTCATTTCTCTTTGCTCATGCTGGTGGCTCAGCCGGGATCACACTCCCTCTACCATCTTTCTAGCTGATACCCTACCTGAGAGCTTTAAGGTGGAGCTCAGATGGCACCTTCGTCACCGAGCCTTCCCTCTTCTACCAAACAGATGAGCTCACTCCCTCCTCCAAACGTTTTCACTTTGTTTGCATCTTTCTTGAGGTGCTTATATTGTGACACATTCCAGTTATAAATATCCTTGCTTTATTCCATGATTAGAATGTAAGTGCCTTCAAGTCTGAAAGCATACTCTTTTCACCTTTTTAGCCTTTGCAGGCATAAAATAGAACCTTACCAGCAGCTTACAAATAATAATTGAATAAATACATATTTCAGTGTGACCAAAAGAGGTTCCAGAGAACTTGAGCTGATCTCATTTCCTCAATCCTCAGATTCCCACCTCCAATAGGAGCTCTCGAACGACCCTTTGCCACCTCTTAATTAGCAACGATTGTATCAAACTGTGAAAACCTCCCAAGTTTGAACTAAGATTCTTCAATCTTCTCCCTTGTTCTTATGTCCAATCAGACAAAACAGTTGCTTTGTCATGTGATCTCAGATTTTCCCTTCCTTTTCCTCTGTCTCTACCACATTTTCCATCATTCTGTTTAACGCCTTTTTATTTTCATAATGCCTAATTACCAATAGTAAACTCTTCCAGGTTTAGTGGATCTCCTGTTCTACTTTCTCCAGTATATAATGAGGATAACAATATTTTATAGAGTTAATAAGTTGATAAATGAGATATGGTGTGCATACTGGACCTAGTTTGTACATGTACCTACTATCTCTTTGTAGAATCTTCTGCTCATGTCCTCTGGTTTTAGGAGTTGATACATGACAAGTGGCATGTCCCTTGGGCCATAGTTATTGGTTCAGGATGGCTGAGAAATTGCAAGATACAGGATGCTGATGACATAATTTGAATCCCTTGACTTGATCTTGCCTATAGCTAGCTGTACCCCTGGACTTTCTGGTTATGAGAGTCGATTTCCTTTATTAAACTCACTTGAATTGGTTTTCTGCTAAGTGCAACAAAGATCTTTGATAAATGGAGTATATAAAGCACTAAGCACAGTACCTTGCACATAACTGTTAGGTATTATTTTTATTATCCCTGTCCCCTTGCCATGCCTCCTACCCAATTCAATCTTTTTCTTATCATCTGCCCATCATACCAGCTAGAATAATTGCCTTATTATTCCCTGCATATTGTCCCTTTGCCTGGGCTGCCCTGCCACCAACCCAATTATACTCTTTTCACCAATTCATATCCATCATGATTTAGAACTTGGCTTAAAGAAGTCTCCCATTCTCCAAGAAGCCTTCTTTGAATAATGGTGGCGCCATACTCTTCATTGCTTTATCTATTTTTTTCTGTATGTGTTTTCTACTTATTTCTACCATTCTTGATTGCACACTACTTAAGGCAAGAAAAAATATCTTCTATCTATACACATGATCATCGGTCCTTTTCTAAGTTGAGATTGTCATTATTTTTCAAAGAAACTTACACAGTATCAGACACACTCTAAGTGGTCAATGAATATGTTTTAGAAATACGTAAATGGAATTAAATCTAGAGGGTTTGGTATCTTATTCTATTTAAGACTTGTTGTTAACCTAGCTAAACTTTTCCCATTTTCTAAGCAAACTTTATATTCTTAAACCATTTTAATTAGTGTAAAAGTATCACAATGATTCCAACCTCAAACATTCCTCCCAACTGTGGTTTCAGAATTCTTGTAGTCAAGTATCTAAGGAAGGAATATTCTAGTAAAAATAATTTTACAATCAGTCAAGGCCTATTTTTTTCCTCATCATCCACATGTCATTAATCCAGTGTGTATTGCGTCTGACCCTGGAGAATTTTCTTGGCCTGAAAAACTAATGACAATAGTGAAGCATTAACAAAGACATCCTGAAATGCCAGGAAAAAAAGTGTGAGGGGAAAATGTGAAAGAAAGAGATGGGGAAATGATGATTTTTTAAAATTCATGTTTATGTTAGTTTTAAATAGTAAAACCTTCTCCTATCCCAAGTAAGTTAGTTTCTACTTACAGCTGGATGATTTTTAAAAACAACTATTTGGAATCAAAGGTCCACGCCCCTGTTTGTTGAATTTAATTGCTGTATGGTTTATTGGAAAGGCCAGGGGCTGGTGAATTTAAACCATTTAAAATAGCAAAAGATTAAAGTGAATCAAATCTAGTGCCTCTGGGATTTTTCATATATGTTCCAAATTTGTTTTTAATAACATAATTGCTGCATGTTACATTTAAGATTACATCACAGGGACCTGGTTATGTGTGCAGTTATGCTCATAGAAACCAATTCCAAATGTCAAAAATAGGAGTGAGAACAACTGTAATGTTATCATTAAAAAAGTAGAAGTTGAAAATGGAAAACAAACACTTAGGTTGAATAAGGTCTTAATATGAAAGCTTTGAACAGAAAAAGCATTAGGTTGACTTAATGCCTTTTCAACAGCATTTACGTCATTATTTTACTTACAAGTGGAAACCAATGCATTTTCTAAAGGTATGTATCCATTTTAGTGGAAAACGATAGTTCCTGATTACACAAATGGGAATTGTGCTAAATAAATTTTGAGAACATCCATCAAGAAATAAAAGTTACTAGTCATATGTATAAATCGTTATTACATTTCATCTTCTAAAAGAACAAGAAATTCGGTATCGTTTCTTTTAGTTTTCAGACTTTTTTTTTTTTCTTAACTAAAAGTACTGTAATTGTAATATTCTCTTGCCTCTGGGGCTTTCCCTTCCACAATTAATCATCTTTTCTTCCACACCTTCCCTCCAAATGATTATTCCCTTTAGTTTCAGAACACTTGACGTTAATTCATACTATTTCATTTTCACAGCTTTCAAAACATTGCCCTGCCCTTGCTTAGTTCCACGAGCCACCCCCCTTGCTTTTAAAAAGTTGGTTAACAGAAGCATTTTTGTATTATTTCTTCGCCAGAAGATGCTACCATTTACTTGGGAACAACTTTGAGATACTAATTAGCTTCCTTACTCAAACTTTTGATTTTGAAACTCTCTATATTTAAATGACTTAGGATAACAAACATCTATACTTCAAAAGTAGCAGTATGTTCACTTTAAACATTCAGAAAACTTGGATCCTAAGACTTTATTCTTCATCCTCCTGACTCTAGAATACATGTCCTTGATCATCAGAATCAAGCAAGAAATTTGAGTCTCACCAGCTACAAGTGTTGGCAAAGGAAACACTTTCAAATTGTCATTCATCTGCACATTTACAGGCAGCTTACCCATACATCCTTTATAAACATCACTACGCACTAGTGCTTAGGACTTCAGTCACATGAGGTAAGCTTTCCAGTTTATACGCAAAAGGGGTTTGCAATGGAGCCCTTTTATTTTTTTGTTTTTTTTAATCAAAACAAAATCCAGCTTGGTCTGATGCTGCCATTTGTCAAGCATCTTTGAGAAAGCCGCCTAGTGCATTAAATTAACCAACTCCTAACCAAATCAGGTTTAAGGTGTTTTCCATGCCCACAGTGACAGACAAGTTACCAGGCATACTTAAGTAGACTGTCAAACTTTTATGTTTACTCTTTTAAAACGGGAAAGTCAGTTTTTGTTTTCTTTTTTAAGGATGTCTGGTGCGGAACAAGACGCTCACCTGTACATAACAAAGGCAGGTCTTCCCCGGCTGTCCTCACTGGGGGAGGGGCTGGACAATCGCTAGACCTTTGTCCTCAGGTCTTGGGCATGGGGGTTGGGGGAGACGCGACTTTCTGGGAGTCGTGTAGGCACCAGCACCCAAGAAACTACAGACCAGCTTTGACCTCAGTTACTGCCCTGGCTTAACCTTTGGAGGGGCCCTTTAGTTTGGGGAGAGGGCTTGCTGCCCCAAACCGTAGCCACATCACCCATAAGGATTGGGGAGAAAATGACTGACCACTCAAGAGTCAAGGAACCCTGTCTCTCTCAACTAGACCCGAACGTCCCCAGCCCTCTCGTCAGGCTCGCCCCGTGGCTGGCAGGGCCGTGGTGCGCCGGGATCGCGGCGGGCGCAGACCGGGTCTCTGCTCGGCGCCCCCACCGCGCCCGCACCGCCACCGTGAGGCCAAGCCGGGGACGGTGCCCCGTGGCGGCGGCGCCTCCGCTCTCTTCTCCGCACCGCCCCGGCCGCCGCCGCGCCGGGCACGGGTGGGGGGATTTTCTCCCCCGTTTCCCCCTCTTTCGCGCTCCAGCTCCTGTTCTGCGGGAGAGCCCGCAGAGTCAGGGAGGGAGCGAGGGAAGGGGTGGAGGTGGCGGGGGGAGGCCGGAGGGGCGGATCCTGCCTGGGGGCTGATCCCTCCCTCCCCTCGGCCGGGCTCCGTGGCGGCAGCGGCAGCGGCGGCGGCTCCATTCCCCCTCCTCCCCCGGGAGCGGCGGCGGCGGCGGCCGGGCAGGGGCCCTAGCGCGGGCCGGGAGGCGGCACGCAGAGGCCACGGAGGCAGGCGCGGGAGGAGACCGCGCTCCGCTTCCCGGGCCACGCCAACCTGCTCGGCGGCCGGCCCGCCTGCGCCCAGGGGCCCCGAACGGTGGGGCCGGGCCGGCAGCTGAGGTAATGGGGGCGGCAGCGGGGCCGGACAGAGCGGGGGCGGGGGCAGCGGGGCCTACGGGGACCAGGGACTGCACGGGGGGAAACCGGAGAAGCGGGGGGCTTTCCGAGCAGGGCGGGGGCGGTGCGAAAGCTCTCTCCTGGAGCGAGGGCGGCGGCAGGGAAGGAGAAGGCGGGTGAGCGGGGGAGCTGAAAAGCGAGGACCCCCTCCCGCAACCGCCATCTTGTCTCCCCCCCACCAAGCCCTGGAAGCCGAGCTGCCAAGCCCCGCCCCCGCCACGCCTTCCAATTGGCCTGGCCAGGGGAGAGTTCCGCCCCTTCAGCGTCCCTTAGTCCCCCGGGTCCCCCTGACGGGCAGGTCGGGCGGCCAATGGGCTCTCGCCTCTCTGGCCGGCTCACTCGCTGGCGCTCGCTTTCTCTGTCTGAGGGTCGGACTTCGCGTCAGGCTGTCTCTGGTGCGCTCGCCCCCTCCCCTCTGAGGAGATGTTATTTCCCTCCTTTCTTCTCCGAGGGGTCAAGATTCTTCTGGAAGAGATGCCCCCTTAAAGGCGCAGAAGCCTTGGCTGGGGACCTCCCTTGTCTCTTGAGTATCTTGTGTGGGGTGCAGGGGATACAGTCTAATTGCAGAAGCTCTTCATTCTTCGGGGACCTGGGTGGGTGAGCGAGTGGGGGTTCAGGGGGTACCGAGAGGAAATCTGGGGGGGCGGAGGATGTTGGAGATATTTTGGAGGTGTGTATGTGGGAACGGCTGTGTAGGTTGAGAAACTCCCGCCAAAACACTCGTCTAAACTGTAAGCTCCTTGTGGGCGAAACTCATTTCATTTCCCTCAGCAGCTGCCCTTCCCGCCGTAGAGTTTCTCCCCGGTGTCTGGAGGCGTGGGTGGGACAAAACACGTCTCTGTAGAGACTTGCGTGGTGGAGAGATGCGTGAGCAGCCGAGGAGGTGGCAGGTGGGGAGGGAGAAGATGGAGCGGCTTTCAGGAAAGGGGGCGCCGCACCGCCTGTCTGCTGTTCGGGGTGCTGTTCGGGGTCGGTGTGGAGGCAGATGTTCTCACCTCCTAGGGCCTCCGTGCCTTTGGAGGGGTGGGTGATGAAGCAGGTCTGTTGGTCCTGTCTGCCCCCAGGGACTTGGCATTTGTAAGGAATCCAGTGGCCAAGGGCCTCTGGAACCCGGACAGAATTGCTGCAATGATTCTGTTTCCTTTGGCTCCAAGTGGGGTGTGTGCCAGCCCGCCTGGCACTGCTCCTCAGCCAAATTGTTTTTTTGTTTGTTTCAGTCACACTTTGGGATTGGAAGCCCTTTCAAATAAGTATGTTAATAATACCTTATTAACAAGTAGCACCTTGAGAGCTAGATTGTATTACTCTCATTTTACTGATGGAGTGTGGAGGCATAGAGAGCTTAAGGGACTTTCTCCAGGTCACAGAGGGCCAAGATTAGAACCTAGATTGCCCCAGAGCCTCTTTTTGTACCAGACCACAGCACCTCTGTGGTGTTTTTAATTCCCACCGAGATGAATTGAGCATTGGAAGATCTGGGTTCAAACTGTAGCTTTATCACTTACTAGCATTAGGTTAAGTGACATCTTTCCGAGCTTCTAGGTAGATGATAGTAGCTATACCATCTCCTAAGGTAGTTGTGAGAAATATTAAAAGTAAGTGGGCTTTGTAGTTTGGAAAAAGTGCTTTTATTATCACAGTCTCTACTTTATAAATGAATTGTTTTCTCTTTGAAATCTTCTCCCTGTCCATATCTTTCCAAGTCTGCCCACACCATGGGGCCTTGTATCCCCAAAGGTCTCTTCTGGTGGTGACAACCTTGATGGCTACCTATAGTTCCTCGTGAGCTTGTCATAGTTCCCTTCATCCAGAGAATGATGTGGGAAACTAGGGCTTTCTCTTGGCTGTACAAGGATAGACTAGATACAAGTATTCTGGGAGAAACTTTTGAGGTAACAGAATGCATTGAGAGTTTACCTCAGATACTGCCCAGATCATATTGACTTTGAGTTGAATGAAGGTCCCAGACAGGCCACTACAACTTCAGAAATCTCTTGGAGCCACTTCAGAGCTTCTAGGGTTTGTTTCTGCCTGGAAATGTGCTAGCTGATATGTCTTGGATCATGGGTCCCCAACCCCCCAGGCCATGGACTGGTACCGGTCAGTGGCCTGTTAGGAACCAGGCCACACAGCAGAGGGTGAATGGCGGGCGAATGAGCATTACCAGAGCTCTACCTCCTGTCAGATAAGTGGCTGCATTGGATTCTTAAAGGAGCGCGAACTCTGTTGTGAACTGTGCATGTGAGGGATCTAGGTTGCATGCTCCTTATGAGAATCTGACTAATGCCTGATGATCTGAGGTGGAACAGTTTAAACAACCACCCACCCTCATATGTGGAAAAATTGTCTTCCACGAAACCAGTCTCTGGTGCTAAAAAGGTTGAGGACCACTGTCCTGGATGCTGCTTTTTGTAGGGAATACCCTGCATACTATAGTTTGAAGCCCTTAGACCATGTATTATAGGCATTTCAGATTCCCTCACCCCTTCACCTCTAGGCAGGATCAAGGAGTAGGGTTTCTGATCATGGTAAGATGCATTGGGAGAAGACGCTAGACCTATGAAGTTTTGATCTTCTGATGGGGCCCATTGTTCATGTACAGAGCTTGACAGTGGATGCTGTTCTTGTTTTCTTCTTTTCTAAGCCCTTAACTACTCATGTCTTTTCCATAGTTAGCTGTCACACAGCTTTATGTACATTGTTAGAACATTAGATCGTTCCCTATGTTACGTTGTAATAATCTGTTTACTTTTCTGTCTCTTCAGTTAGTCAGGGCTCCTTGAGGGCAGGGATCATACGTGTTTGATTTTTCCTTTCATTCAACTAATACTTATTGAGTGGTTACTTAGGAGCTAAGCACTGCTCCAAGAACTGCAAACAAAAGTCTTCCTCATGGAGCTTACACTCTAGTGGAAAGAAGGAAACAATAAACATAGTAGTAGGTAAATTATGTAGCATGGTATAAGATGGTGAGTGTTAAAGGGAAAAATATAGCAGAATGAAAGGTAGATTGCTGGTGGAGGAAAAGGATTTGCAATTTTAGATAAAGTGGTCAGAGAAGGTCTCACTGAGAAGTGTTGTTCACTTGAAGAAAGGAAAGACTCAGAGGAGGTGAAGGAGCAGGCCATGTGGTTGCCTGAGAGGCAGGTTCTTCAGACAGAGGGAACAGCCAGTCCTCTTGGTGGATGCCTGATCATATGGGAGGATGAATGGGTGCATAAGGGCATGAACATCCAACTCATAGTCTCCTGGCTTTCTCTCCTTAGGCCTGTCCCCTCAGTTCCCAGGTGCCATGAGGAAGCCTCGTCGGAAGTCCCGGCAGAATGCCGAGGGCCAGCGTTCCCCGTCCCCCTATAGTCTCAAGTGCTCACCCACCCGGGAAACCCTGACATATGCCCAGGCCCAGCGGATTGTTGAGGTAGACATTGACGGACGCCTGCATCGTATCAGCATCTATGACCCCCTCAAAATCATCACTGAGGATGAGCTAACTGCCCAGGATATCACTGAATGCAATAGTAACAAGGAAAACAGTGAACAGCCTCAGTTCCCTGGCAAGTCCAAGAAACCCTCATCCAAGGGCAAAAAGAAGGAATCCTGCTCCAAGCATGCTTCTGGTACTTCCTTCCACCTCCCACAGCCCAGCTTCCGTATGGTGGACTCAGGCATCCAGCCAGAAGCACCCCCGCTGCCTGCTGCCTACTACCGCTACATTGACAAGCCACCTGAAGACCTGGATGCAGAGGTAGAGTATGACATGGATGAGGAGGACCTTGCATGGCTGGACATGGTGAATGAAAAGCGGCGAGTAGATGGGCACAGTTTGGTGTCTGCAGACACCTTTGAGCTGCTGGTAGACCGGCTTGAGAAAGAGTCATACTTGGAGAGTCGCAGCAGTGGTGCCCAACAGTCACTAATTGATGAAGATGCTTTCTGCTGTGTGTGCCTGGATGATGAATGTCACAATAGCAACGTTATTCTCTTCTGTGACATCTGCAACCTGGCAGTACACCAGGAGTGCTACGGTGTCCCCTACATCCCTGAGGGCCAGTGGCTATGCCGCTGCTGCCTGCAGTCTCCCTCCCGGCCTGTGGATTGTGTCCTCTGCCCCAATAAGGGTGGAGCCTTCAAACAGACCAGTGATGGGCACTGGGCCCATGTGGTGTGTGCCATCTGGATCCCTGAAGTCTGCTTTGCTAACACGGTGTTCTTGGAACCTATTGAGGGCATTGACAATATCCCGCCTGCCCGCTGGAAACTAACCTGCTATATCTGCAAGCAGAAAGGGCTGGGTGCAGCCATCCAGTGCCATAAGGTGAACTGCTACACAGCATTCCATGTGACGTGTGCACAGCGGGCTGGGCTCTTCATGAAGATTGAGCCCATGCGTGAAACCAGCCTCAATGGCACCATCTTCACAGTGCGTAAGACTGCCTACTGTGAGGCCCACTCGCCACCAGGTGCTGCCACTGCTAGGAGGAAGGGTGACTCTCCCAGAAGCATCAGTGAGACTGGAGATGAGGAAGGGCTGAAGGAGGGTGGTGGGGAGGAGGAAGAAGAGGAAGAAGTGGAGGAAGAGGAGCAGGAAGGCCAAGGTGGGGTGGGTGGCCCCCTCAAGGGAGTGCCCAAGAAGAACAAGATGAGTTTGAAGCAGAAGATCAAGAAGGAGCCAGAGGAAGCAGGCCAAGACACACCCTCCACTCTCCCCATGGTCGCTGTCCCACAGATACCCTCTTACAGGTAAGCATGCCCGGAAGGGTTCCTCAGGGACTCATGGTTTCTTCTTAGGTTGGTGTTGGCCCTTGCCAGGCCTTCCCTAAACGCAGTTGGACACTATTCTCCTCCCCAAATTTAAACTTCCTTATGAGCCCAGGCTTACCTGGCCTGGTTTGTAGTTTTGATTGTGCCCCTTAGAGTAATTCCTTTAGTTCAAAGTGAAATAAAACACTTAAGTTACTTAGAAATTCAGTTGATAGGATATCTAAGGCAATATTTTCTAATAGGGGCATTAAGCGACATTTTGTAAAGAATAATTATTCATGTTACTTAGAAACTCAGGTGATGGGATATCTAAGGCAGTATTTTCTAATAGGGATGCTAAGTGACATTTTGGACAGAATAATTCTTCATTATTAGAACTGTCCAGTACATTTCTAGATGTTTAGTATCTGTGGTCTTTGTATATGCCAGTTGCATCCCCTCCCCCATTGCCTGGTCTTTGTGACAACCTCAAACACTCCTCACGCATGTTTTAAAAAACCTTGGGCTGGATAGAACTAATTACCCAGTGAAGAACCACTGTTTCAGAGGATCAGTATGGTCATCTGCTGCCCAGCAAGTTCTGTCCTGGGTATGAGGGGGTGATGGTGTGGAGAGAACATGCTATTCCTCCTCTTGAAGTTTTAGGTTTAGGGATAAGAGGGTCATTCAATTTATCTGTGTAGCTAAGCTCTCTGGACTCCCATTGAGTCTGTAGAGAGCACATGGTACCTGTTTTAAAACATCAGAGAGGTTATCTGGAGCCATTGGAGGGATGGGAGCTTGGCAGAGAAGCAAGAGATAGGGAAGATTTCCTAGCAGAGGCTCGTCTCAAGGGTGGTGTTCATTAAAACAGTATAGGAAGGCGTCTTGGAGATTGTTCGTCTGATGTAGTCCTTGCACCTTCTCCCATACCCCCAGATGAAGAAACTGCGGCCACGGGAGGTAAAGTTGTTCACTCCTTTATTCATTCAATTATATATTTATTGAGCACTTACTACATGCCGTGTCCTGTTCTAAGGGATGGAACCAGGTGGAAAGTGGCAGACCTTATACCACAAGCTGGTCCTAATGATGCCTCTAGGTTGCGTTCCTCTTGTCCATCTCTCTTGATGAGAAGGGTAGGGAGAAAGGAGCCTTGGGGAAAGAGTTGTATGAGACCTATGAATAGGCAACCAGACTTGCCAGGCTGGGAAGAAGACTTAAGGGTGCGATCAGGAGGGGGAGGCTCTTATTGCCGGCTATGACCCAAGTTAGAATTTCAGTGACTCTGAATGTGTTTTCTAGTCACAGAGCTGTTCTAGGTTTTTTTTTTTCCTGAAGTAAGTGGGTGGATGCTTAGTTCCATCTGTAGGGTGGTTACGCCCTGAGGCTGGAATCTTTGGTTGTCATGTATGTTGTTCTAGATGCCTCATGCTGGGGCCAGCAGAGCTTGCTGGCTAAGAACCAGACAGACCTACATTTGAAACCCATTTCTATCACTTAGTACCTGTGTGACCTTTGGCAAGTTGCTTAACTGCTCTAAGCCTTAGTTTATTTGTAAATGAACCCATCACATAGAGTTGTTGTGAGAAATAAATAAGATAATATAAGTAAAGCACTTAGCACAGTGTCTGGCAAATAGTGAGTGCTCAATAAATGGTGGCTACTGCTGCTGCTGCTATTGTATTATTACTATTCTTTTCCCTACCTGCACAAATGCTATTGGGATCCTCCAAGGCCAAGAGGTTGTCGAGGGAGGATGCTGTATACATCTGGGCAGGTGTGCTTGGCATGGGCATTGGTGGGATCTGTCCTTTGGGGAAGGCCTAATTCTTGATTTTATAAGCTTGGCTTTGGGGCAGGAATGTCTAACTGTGGAGAGGAGCAAGGCCTAGGTGAGCAATGTCCTGCCCAACATGTCCATCCTTCTAAGGTTTCACCTTCTTGTTTAGCTGTGCTTATCTTTGTATCAATGGAGTGGGATGAAGAGAAAAAGCAGAGGAAACACCACAGGAGTACTGAGGCCTTGCTTACCCTGTGGATAACCAGTTTGGGGATGTACCATGGTATAGCAGAGAGATCGTGGATTCAGATCCCTCCCAGATCCACCATCTTATTAGCTGCATTAGTTACTTTGACAATTTATTCAGCTTCTGTTCCTATGCTGCCTTTCCATCTTTTGTAAAATGGGAATAATGACCCACCTTGCAATATGGATATTAAGATAGAGATTATAGGTTTGCATTAGTTCCTCTCCTACCCCTTTTCTTCCCCCAAGGAGTTATTGGCTTAAACCCTGACCTTAAGACATTTGAGTAGTTTAGCCAGCTGGGTTTTGAGATTTCTCATCCTCTACATCTTTAGATCAATTTTTTTTTTTGTTTAGTTCAAAATTAAACAACATTTTTAGGCTGCTAAGGTTTATACCATGAAAAACCAGAGGTCACACAACTCTAAGGGGTTGCATTGGGCTTAGCCTGGGTGTGGGCTACACTCTGGTCTGATGGGACCCTCAGCCACAGAAGGCAGGAAATAGTGGCCACATTACCCAAAGCTTACTCAAGTTCCCGTTCCTTTTTGCTGTTTTTATACAGAGGAGCGTGGGGGTATTGAGGCACAGCCTTGTTTCTCAGTCCATACCTGGTACAAAGATGTCTAGGACCATAGGAAATAGAGTTCTGGGAGAGGATTCTTTTGGAGGATTAGGACTGCAAGGCAAGAGGTGGAAAAGCAAATGAAATACCTCATGCTGAATCTGAGCTGCTTAACTTTTCTGTCCTTTTCAAGCCTTTCTTTGAGGTGAGGTATTTGGCCATTTTATTCTATCTTCCTATATAAGGTTCAGAAATGAACCAGGGTCTGGATAGGATGCATGGGCTATAACCTGAGCTGCCCACTGACCCTGTCTTTCACTTCCGTGTGCCTCTACTCAAGGTTGAACAAGATCTGTAGTGGTCTCTCCTTTCAGAGGAAAAACCAGTTTATGCAGCGGCTTCACAACTATTGGCTGTTGAAGCGGCAGGCACGGAATGGTGTCCCTCTTATCCGGCGCCTGCACTCCCATCTGCAGTCCCAAAGAAATGCCGAGCAGGTAGGTGCAGTGGTGATTTGAGACTGGTAGAGGGAGGTGGAGAGTGAAGGAAAAGGAATGATGGTTGGGGTGGGGCTGGCACCCCTCCTTGATCCCTCCATGATCCCTCCATGGAGCCTTTTCCTATAGAGGATCACCCCTCTGGGTGGCCTGTCCCAGGAACAACCCCCAGCACTACAGAGATCTTCAAGCAGCTCCTCCTGGATGGAAGAGGCTTGACTTTGTAGAGGATTCTAGGGGAGAGTGGAGAGCATGCCCAGCTTTCCATATATGTGGGGAAAATCCTCTAAATGTGGCAGAAAGTGAGAAGTAGGCTGAATGAGAGCCAGAGTGGCCACATTGTGTTAATTAGGAAAAGGCGCCCTTTCCTCAAGACATTATGCTGCCATCTGCCAAAAAATGTTTCATAGTAAATACACAAATTTACGATATAAGTTGTAACACACAGCCTGTCCAATTGTGGTGGCTGTTTAGCCATTAGCACCTGGAGTTGCTGCATGTTTGTTTTCTGCTCCTGATTTCTCTTAACTCTTTAGTTCTTTTTCCCCCTTTAACTGTTCTATTCCTTCTGCCTTTAAGTGTTCCCACACTGCTGCTCCAGAGATGAAGCAAAGCTTTATGTGAGTCTGATGCCTTCTGCATTCTGTCTGATCTCACTTTTGCCTTTTATAACTAACTCCTGAAGTACAAACCTGTATCTGGCTCCCCTTGAACCTTTTGGTCCACCTGTTCCCCTGAAGCCTCCCCTAAAACATCAGCTACCTTCTCCCAGGAAGTCTTATATTCTCACTGGATTCATCACTGAGCTGCATTTGACCACAAATCACTTTGTCTAAGAGCTTCTCTGTGATACCACTTCCTGCTTCTTCTGCCTCTCTGACTGTACCCCATGCTGACCCCACTTCTTTCTCTTTAATGGTAACATTCCCAGTGGCTCTGCCATCTTTTTGTTTGCTTGGAGAACATGTCCACTCTCATAATTGACAGTGACTGTGTAATAGTAGCTCCAGACTTTTTGCCTTGTCCTCATCCCTTTTTTATGCCGTCAGCGCCTCAGGGATGTTTCCATATGGATGTTGTTACTTGTAACTCAAATATTGGAAATTAATTATCTTTTTTCCTCTCAGTAAACTTGTTTCCCCATTATTATGGAACTCCTCTGCCTCCTGGACTCATATCAAGAGTTTCCCACCTTGGAGTTACTTTTGACTCTTTCCTCCCTAACGGGCCACTGTTAATCATCCCTTAAGCTACTTTGGGGGCTTTATCAACATGGCCTTTTGTCTTCATTCTGCAGCTCTCTTGCTCACTCATGCCCTCTTAATCTCAGCAATAGCTTTCTAGGTGATCTCCAGCCTTTAATTCTTTCTTTTTTCTGCATCTGGTAGTGTCTTATTCACATACCATTTTCCATTCTCTCACTTCCTCTTCCAAAATATACTCCTCTTTCTAGGCAGGCCAAGTTAAGGCTCTTTTGCCTTACATTTGAAGCGTCTTCTTTGCTGTGTCCTGGATCTTCCTTGGCTTTTGTAGTTTTCCAGCATGTCTGCTCTGGCCAGCTTATTTTGCTTACCAAGCAAGGAATCACTAATTCGGCCTCTACATTTTTGCCCCTTTCATCCCTTTGGTTCCAGGAGAGACTTTCCTTACTACTTTGCCCATCCATGTCTGTCACCTACCTGTATCTAAAACTCTAGTAAGATACAGAGAGCTTAGTTACACAGATAAATTGAATGACCCTCTTATCCCTAAACCTAAAACTTCTGGTAAGACTCTTCACCAGGAAGCTTCTCTGATCTAACCTCCACCTACTCAGATCTTCTCTCTCTTTTGTATTCTCTTAGCATTTTATTTCCAGTTTATATTATTAGTTTTTATTATATTTATGCTAATATGCCCTTGTGCTTCAAGCTCTAGGTCTCTTCCCTTCCCCTGACTCCAACTGTAATTTTTTCTACAGCAGGAATTGTGATTTTTTTGTTATTGTCTTACCAAAGTATGTTGAAGCTTATAGTAAGAACCTCACTTTGTTTTCTAGCTAAGTGAAAGCTCTAGGGTGAAATTCTTTTCACCCCTGAGGTCAGTTTTCTTGTGAAATTCTTTCCGGCCCAAAGGGCCATAGCTGCTCTCTGGTATACCTAGGGGTGGGGGAAACAGTCCCAGATCCTACTCCAGCAATGGTTATTGCTCTATAATGAAGAAACATTGCTATAATACTGGGGCAGCTCAGGAGGAAGGCATGGAGTAGAGAGGGGTGGAAGGGCTCTTGGAACTGTGGGTCAAGGAAGGGGACAAGACTTTTACCTGCTGCAGCCCCATGAGGCTTGAACAGGGGGAAGACTTTGGGCAAGAAGGAGATTCCTAGTTCCTCTTTGCCTCCCTCCTGCAGCGAGAGCAGGATGAGAAGACAAGTGCAGTGAAGGAAGAGCTGAAGTATTGGCAGAAGCTCCGGCATGACTTGGAGCGGGCGCGGCTGCTCATTGAGCTGATTCGGAAGAGAGAGAAGCTCAAACGGGAGCAGGTAAGGAGGAGCCCCCCGCCCTAGGACCGTAGTTCAAGGTCACTTTCTGCCACTGTTAGTCTAGTATTGGGAAATCCAGGAGTCCCTGCCTTATGCTAGCTTTTTCCCCTCCCTACCCAGCATTGTGGGCTCCAAGATCTGCCTACTCTGTATTGGATGTAGTGCTACTGATGGTTTCTGTATTTTGGGTTTCAGCTCCTGGTGGCCTCATATGATATGATATTATATGCCTGGTCCTGTTTCTGGAGTTTCTGATTCAGGAAGTCTCAGAGGGAGTCTGGCCCTGAGGATTTTGGAAGGCTTGTAACGGGCATCATTAGTTGAAAGCCTCTGGCCTGGAAACTTCTGAGGGTTCTCACTTGAATCTTAAACACTTATGGTCTTGAATCATTTAAATTTTTTATTTCTCCTCTGTTCTAGGAGATCCTAAGCCCCTGAGCGTAGGAAATGTTGAGTTAGGTAGTATAGCTTAGTGGTTTAGGAACATGAGCTATGGTACCAGACTGCCTGGATTTAAATCCTGTCTCTTCTGCTTATTACCTGTGTGACATTAAGCAAGTTCTTTAATCTCTTAATACATCGGTTTTCTTAACTGGAATATGGGGGTAATTAGAGCCTACATCATAAGGTTGTTGTGAGGATTAGATGACTTAGTCTATGTAAAGAGCTTAGAACAGTGCCTGGCACATAGTAACAGCCAGAGAAGTGTCAGCTGCTGTCATTATTATTATCAATACTCTTTGCTTCCCTGAAGTATCTACTGCACATAGCAGAGAACAAATACTATTAATTGAGTGGATAAAAAGCCAAAACTGTTCTCTCTGGTCCAGGAATAGCAGCTGTCACTTGCATGCTTCCGAGGCCTGGGCTAAAGATGTTCCTTTCTTGCTGGGCACAGTGGCTCATACCTGTAATCCCAGCACTTAGGGAAGGAGAGGCAGGAGGATAGGTTGAGTCCAGGAGTTTGAAACAAGCCTGGGCAACGTAGCAAGACCTGTTCTTCACAAGAAAGGGAGAAAAAAAAAAGATGTTCTTTCTCTTTCTCTAAATTCTAATTCAGTGTTCAGCCTTAGCACAACCCCTTTTCTAGCAGGCCAGTAGCCTCAGTTTCCACCTCACAGCCTGGGCAGCTCATGCCATATTTACCATGGATGGCCATGGAGGACATCTCAGGACCTTCTTCCTGGGTTCAAAATGTCTATGCTATCCCAGGCATGGTCCCACAGCTGAACTTCTCGTCCCATCTCTGGTTCGGAGAAATGAGAGAGAGAAGGAGGCCCTGGTCCTGGGGAAGTAGGCAGGCCTGTTTTGATATAGCAAAGAGGTGGGAATTTTCCATATCTAATTTGTGGCTTCCCAGCTTTTCACTTTAGGGCATATGTATAAAATAGCATTTGTACTGCATACTACTGAAATATATGAAGCTACTTGCCATTTGTGGGAGTCAAGTCTGGAAGCCCTGGTGACCCCATGCTGACCCAGATTCTCCAAGGGCTGATGGGATCAGTATTTCAGCACACTGGGTGGGAAATTCTGGTTCAAGCACATTTTACATCATCATTGTGCCCCTTGGACTAAGTCAGACCTGGCTTCAAGTCCTGTCTCTATTCTTTTCTAGCCAGATGACCTTAAACTAGGAACTCTTTCACTATGCTCTCTCTAAACTTCAGATTCCATATGTATTTTTTTAATTTGTATTTTTTTTTCTTTTAGTCCTTGGTGATCTTTGTTCTGATCCATATTTGTAAAATGGGGATAATAATTTTGTTTCAGGGTTATCGTGATGATTAATTGAGATATTTCAAGTACAGAGGTAGTGTGGCATAATGGTCAAGAGCACTCACTGTAGAACCAGTGTCTGGGACTGAATCCCAACTCTGCCGCTTACTAGCTATGACTTTAGGCCAGTTACATAGTCATTCTGTGCCTTGGTTTCCTCTTTGTAAAATACCTCATCTGTTCCTACTTCATATACTCATTTATTTTGCATAAAATGTTTAGAACATTACCTGGCATTTAGTAAGGGCTGTAGAATTGTTAATTATTGGAATTGTAAGGATAATTATTATTGATACTGTAAATTTTGGTACGGTGTTTAGCGCATAGGAAACGATCATAAAATGGTAGCTGTTGGTATCATTGTTTGTAGGCTGAAGGTTGGGTGATAGTTCCTTATATACTGGTCAGCTTAATATCCTATGAAAATTTGTTGTACATGATTGGTAAAAGTCAAGCTATCAGGAAAAAGTTTCAGTACACCTTTGCAGGGGCTGTCCTGATTCGATCTCGCCCCGCTTTCCCCGCAGGTCAAAGTCCAGCAGGCTGCCATGGAGTTGGAGCTGATGCCATTCAATGTTCTGTTGAGGACAACACTGGACCTGCTGCAGGAGAAGGATCCTGCACACATCTTCGCAGAACCAGTCAACTTGAGTGAGGCAAGTTCCCCCCACTTCCCGAGTAGCAAATTATTCCTGAACTGGAACACGGTCTGAGTAGGCTAGGAAGGAGTTGGGCCACAGGGTGTACAAAACCAGGGGTAGGAGGGTGGGTCTGGCAAAGCTAGTAGACTTGCCCTTGATGAGAGGTCAGCAGGCCAGGGTGGCCAGGCCTATGGGGCTCTGAGTTAGCCTGCTTGGCCAAATCAGAAAATGAGGCCAAGAGTACCGGTGAAGGGTGTGCCTGTTTGGCTAGTAAATGGTTGTTGTAATTGTACAGGTTTTATATGTTTAGGTTCCAGATTACCTGGAATTCATATCCAAGCCAATGGATTTTTCTACTATGAGGCGGAAGCTGGAGTCCCACCTGTACCACACCTTGGAGGAGTTTGAGGAGGACTTTAACCTTATAGTTACCAACTGCATGAAGTATAATGCTAAAGACACAATTTTCCACCGAGCAGCTGTCCGCCTGCGGGACCTGGGAGGGGCCATCCTACGGCACGCCCGGCGGCAGGCAGAGAACATCGGCTATGACCCCGAGAGGGGCACTCACCTGCCTGAGTCACCCAAATTGGAAGACTTTTACCGCTTCTCCTGGGAAGACGGTGAGAGGCCTGGATGGGTGGGGAGGAGGGGGACCAAGAGGAGGCACAGGAACAGAGTCTGCAGAGTGAGGGATCAGGGTGGTCCTTGGGGCTATAGATAGACTCCAGGAGCAAAGCCGAGGGTGAGCACAGACTGAGGTATACCTTCGTGGCTGGAATAGTTCTAAGGGTTAAAGTTTAACTAATGCACTGAACACTTGTTAAGTGATAGAAAAGGGGAATCAGGTACTAGCAGTCGTTTGAAAAGCTTAAAGCCTCATCAGAGGTCTTCCTCTCTTGGATCCCCTCTGTATGGCATTGGAGCATGGGACAGGGAGAGTGCATTGCTGGTGTGTGTCTGGCTCATTCAGAAGATTGCAGGTGGAGGACCAGAAAAATGGAATTGCCTCTGAGCCCCACACGCTGCCTGTCCCTGCTCTCTGTTTCTCAGTGGCAGCAGCCAGTCACTCAGGCCAGGGTATTGCCAAGCTGCCTCATGCCTGCTCCATGGAGCCCATAACCATGACTGTGAACTGCTTCCTGCAGACGTTTCCCAGATTCTGACCTTGTCCCTGTGGCTGGCTTCTGGGCAGTGGTGTTGCAGGGCCAAGGCCCACAGTGACGCTGCTAGAAGCTGCTGGCCCAGGCATTCCAAGAGAGTGTCTTGCATCCGAAGGATTCAGCCCCTTTCTCTTGCCCTGTGCTGGGCAGATCCTTCAGCCCCTTCTGTCCTCCCTTCTCCCTGGCAGTGGACAACATCCTCATCCCAGAGAACCGGGCCCATTTGTCCCCAGAGGTGCAGCTGAAGGAGCTGCTGGAGAAACTGGACCTGGTGAGTGCCATGCGGTCCAGTGGGGCCCGCACCCGCCGTGTCCGCCTGCTACGCCGGGAGATCAATGCCCTTCGACAGAAGCTGGCACAGCCACCACCACCACAGCCACCATTACTGAACAAGACAGTATCCAATGGGGAGCTGCCAGCAGGGCCACAAGGGGATGCAGCTGTGCTGGAGCAGGCCCTGCAGGAGGAGCCAGAAGACAATGGGGACAGAGGTGAGAGACAGTAACAGGAAGGCAGGGGGTTGGAAGGTAAAGAGGGACAGAGGCTAAGCTGAAATCTCATAATAGGGGTATCCTTTCTGAGTTTATATCTGACACTTGTGGGCAAGCAAAAGTCCTTGACAGGGTCACACTTCCATGTGTACTCAGGGATGATGTTCAAAATATTTAACAATGAATAGAGACCAAAATTTATTTATCACAGTAAATGCTGGCTATTGTATTGGAGTGGGCTCCTTCCGAAGGCCCCTGTTATGGATATTCAGTTGCTGGATTGTGGGGAGTTTCAGGTGCTGCAGCCCAGCAACTATTTATTAGCCAATTAAGTATGTCAGTATTTTGTACCTGATCCAGCCGTATTGTACATACCAGTTAAATATCAGCCTACCTTATATCATCGTGTGGAGAGACTGTTAGAGCAGATTAGGTTGGGGTGTGAGTGGATAGTAGAGAAGGAAAGACCTTAGAGTTTTGAGCCACGTCATGGTTTTTACCCCATCTGGCTGAATCTACAGGCCCATCCCAAGTAGAGGGGCCAGACTATGAAAGATAGTTGGTTTCCACAAATTTTCTTAATCTTGAGAAAAGACAAAAAAAGAAAAGAAAAAAGACAGCTGGGGAAGTGATTCTCAGAAACTCAGGAACCTTATAAGCTAAGCTTCTTCTCATTCTTCTCCTTCGTTGGGCATGGAATTGTCTCCCTCATTCGTACCTGCCTTTGGCTCTGAGCCTACAGCTTGGGAGGGCCTGTCGCGCACACAGTCCAAAAGGTTGGGAGTTATTTCCAATGGATAGAGGCCCAAAGTGCAGGTAACAGCCCATTTTATTTTAGGTTGGCAGAGAATGGGGACGAGGCTGAGAGATCACATTTGACATTAGAGGGCTCTTGTGTCCATTGCGACCCTCTGGACTCCCCATGTGACAGTCAGCGTGCCACTTGTATCCCTACTTCTGGGGCTGTGGCAGTACAGAGTTGTGCCCAGTGGGCCAACAGCATCACCTAGAAAATTAAAAAAAAAAATTACAGCCTCACCTCCTGTAGATTCAGTTCGGGATGTCTGGGCTTTGGCTTGGAAGTCCCAATTTTTAAAAGTTTCAGGGTGGTAGGTGAGCAGACATGTTTGGCAACCACTGATTTAACTTACTTGGTCTCTGTTTTTCCATATCTGTGAACTTTTTCTGCCTGCTGTACTTGCTCTCACTTGGGTGATGTGAAATAAAATCAATTGACAGATGAGAAAATTCTTGAGTCCAGTGAGCATTATAGACACCTAATCTGTCAAGCTGAGACTTAACCTATTTAAGCATGTGGCTTCCTTGGGTGTAGAGCAATGGTTTGCAGTCCTCACTTCATTAGACACACCTGGTAAGCTTTAAAAACAAATACTCCATCTTTACAAACTTGGTTTCAGTTGGTATGGGATGGGCCTAGGCATTAGAATTTTTAAGAAACTTCCTATGTGATTCTTATTCATAGCCAGGATTGAGAACTACTAGTGTAGTTAAAACTTAATTCTCCTAGGGATGGGTACAGTGGCTCATGCCTGTAATCCCAACACTTTGGGAGGTGGAGGCAGGAGGATTGCTTGAGGCCAGGAGTTTGAGACCAGCCTGGGCAACATAGTGAGACCATGTCTCTACAAAAAATTTTTTCCAAAATTAGCCAGGACGGTGGTATGTGCCTGTAGACCTAGGTACTTTAGAGGCTGAGGCAGAATAATCACTTGAGCCCAGGAGTTAGCAGTTGCAGTAAGCTGTGATCAAACCACTGCACACCAGCCTGGTCAACAGAGCAAGATCCTGTCTCTGAAAAAAGACAAACTTAGTCCTCTCTCTTTGCTTCAGATCTAAGACCTTGTATGCGTCTCAAACCTTATAATAGCTCATGCCTTTGGTTCTTGGTTATCAGTGTCAGTATCTAGCTTGTAGGAGCAGACTCTTTCTAAAATGTTCAAGCAGGTTCTCTTTTTTTCTAATAGATGACTCCAAACTGCCTCCTCCACCAACCCTGGAGCCCACTGGGCCTGCACCTTCTTTGTCTGAGCAAGAATCCCCACCGGATCCCCCGACTCTGAAACCCATCAATGATAGCAAATCTCCAAGCCAATTCCTAAAGCCCAGAAAGGTGGAAGAAGATGAGCTCTTGGAAAAATCACCACTGCAGCTAGGGAGTGAGCCTTTGCAACGCTTGCTCAGTGATAATGGCATCAACAGACTGTCCCTTACGGCCCCTGACACCCCTGCCGGTACCCCTCTTAGCGGTGTGGGTCGCCGCACGTCAGTCCTCTTCAAGAAGGCCAAGAATGGGGTTAAGATACAGAGAAGCCCAGACAGGGCCCTGGAGAATGACGAGGACCATGGTGTTGTAGGCTCTCCTGCCTCTGCAGCCAGCATCGAGGATGAGCACCACTCCCGGAAGCGGCCAAGGAGCAGGAGCTGTAGTGAGAGCGAAGGGGAAAGGTCCCCCCAGCAGGAGGAAGAGACAGGTGACCCTGCCTGTGACTTCTCTTGCTACTTCACATCTGCTTTTCTGCTTTGCCTTGCCAGCCAGCACCTTCCCCAGCTGGCCATCTCCCTAATGGCCCCGTTGGACCGCAGTAGTAGCATTGAGGGCACCATAGTTCACAGTTGGGTCTGGTATGTGATTAGCAGCCAGGGGAAATAGGCTTTGAGCAGGTTTTTTCCAGAGAGCCAGATTACATCTGGACTCTCATTGGCCCTGAGGGGAATGCAGTGTTGTATAGAGTAAAATGATTCCTACCTTCCTTTCAGTTCATTCATCAGATATTTGTATCAGGCACTGTTCTAGGCACTGAGGGAAAAAAATCAATGAACAAAACAGACAAAAATCTCCTCTCTTATGGGGGAAGTAAATTAAAAGCAAATGAGTAAACTGTATCTTGTATTAGAAGCTTTGGAGAAAGATCCAGCAGGGAAGGAGGACAGGGAATGCTAGGGTGGTCTTAGGGTGGCCAGATCTTCTAAGGAGATGATATTTGAGTAAAGATCTGAAGGAATTGAAGACATCAGCTATTTGTGTGTCTAGGGGAAGAACATTCCAAAAAGATAGACTAGAAAGTACACAGGCCCTGGAGGTGGGAACATGCCTGCATGTGTGAGGAACAGTGAGGGAACAGTTTGGCTACAGCAGTGTGGGTAGGGTGGGGTGAGGTGGTGGTAGAGGTAGGGGATGGAGGCTGAGGCTCCATCACTAAAGAGGTGTTTTTTTCTTTCTTTCTTTCTTTTTTTTTTTTTGAGACAAGTCTTGCTCTGTCGCCCAGGCTCCAGTGCAATGGCACGATCTCAGCTCACTGCAGCCTCTGCCTCCCAGGTTCAAGCGATTCTCCTGCCTCAGCCTCCTGAGTAGCTGGGACTACAGGCGCGCACCACCACGCCTTGCTAATTTTTGTATTTTTAGTGGAGATGGGGTTTCACCATGTTGGCTAGACTAGTCTCCTGACCTCAAGTGATTTGCCTATCTCAGCCTCCCA
This sequence comes from Cacajao melanocephalus, assembly GCA_963573385.1. Classification (NCBI taxonomy): domain Eukaryota; kingdom Metazoa; phylum Chordata; class Mammalia; order Primates; family Pitheciidae; genus Cacajao; species Cacajao melanocephalus. The sequence continues at coordinate 32,026 of CAUYLG010013459.1, forward strand.
GAGTGATGGGATTATAAGCGTGAGCCACTGCTCTTGGCCTAAAGAGTTCTTAATACACATCCAGCAGGAGCTGGTCATGAGTGAGGGCGGGAAGTATTAAAATAAGTCAGACTTAATTCCAGCTCTGGAAGGTTCACAGACCAATGTGCAAATGAATCTCTCAAAATGTAGAGGAACCACAGTGGTGAACAATGTGGTGTTATTTGTCACATGAGATGTGGCATTGCTAGAGGTGTTCAGGGAATTTGAGCTGTAGTAGTTGGGCTGAGCTGGCCCTGTGAGGTGAGGGCAGAAAGGAATAGTTGTGAAGGCCTCAGCCTGGGTGTGTGGGAACAAGGAAGAGGACAGACTCTGAGGAACAGCTTAGAGAGGGGCTTCCCAGAGCATCAGGAGCCAAGACTGGAGTGAGATGGGACTGAATGCAAAGGACTTTGAATGCCAGGCAGAGTACTTAGGTCTTGTTGGGATAGGGAAGACTCACTTTCTTGGCAGAGAGGGGCTGCTCTTGGCTTTTGCTCTTTGCATTCCTCATGTACTTTTATGTGGTGACTTTGGACTGTGTGGCCAGCACTTGCTTTTCTGTCTTCCTGCCTGACGTTTTGTTTTAAACAATATCTTCCCATCCCATCTGGCCAAAACTTTTCTGTATTAGGGGAGTAAGTTGGTATACACAGGCAAGAGATTGAGGCCTGGAGTCAGGTATACCTGCATCCAAATCCCCAACTTCTTACTCTCTGTAACCACAGGAAAATTAATTAACTTCTCTGAGCCTGTTTCCTTATTTCTAATATGGGACTTCTGATACCTACCTTGCAGCGTTCTAAGAACTGGAAATACCCTTTATAAAGCACTTGGCATATAGCAGTAGATGGTAGCAGTTATTGTTGTCTTCCTCTTAGCTGTATCAGGCTTAGCCATACAGTGCTGAGAACACTGCATTAAAAGAATGAAAGATTCTGCTACTGGGAAATAGCTCTGTACATGAGGCCCAGCCAACCTGAGGGGCCTGCTGCTAGGAGATACTGCTAGAATCCTGTCTCTCTCTCACCATCCCAGTTGCCTGGCACCCAGAAATATTTCTATACAACCTAAGTTGAATCTCACAAAAAGAGATGTTGATCCTTTATAAGTGAGGCATCCAAGACACAGATGGCTTCAGGGATTTAAAATGTGGTCATAATGTTAGAGGCAGAGCCAGTTCAGAGGATAGACATTGTGGCTCAGGCACCTGCTCTTACAGGAGGGACTTGCCTCACAGTTTTCTAGCTAAGGTGTCTGTAATTTACAGCTTTCAAGTTGGGTGCCTGGCCATTCTCTGCACCCCTCTTGGCTCAGCTATTAGAATTACATGACTTTTAGTGTGGCTAGCAATTGGATAAAGGCCGGGCACAGTGGCTCATACCTGTAATCCTAGCACTTTGGGAGGCTGAGACAGGAGAATTACTTAAGCCTCAGGAGCTTGAGACCAGCCTGAGCAACATGGCAAGACCCTGTTTCTACAAAGTTAAAAAGTTAGTTGGGTGTAGGGTGCATGCCTGTGGTTCACAGCTACTCAGGAGGTTGAGGTGGGAGGATCACTTGAACCTAGGCGATTGAAGCTACAGCGAGCCTTGTTTACGCCACTGCACTCTAGCCTTGGCAGCAGAGCGAGACCCTGTCTCAAAAAATAGAAAATAAATTGATTAGATGGGAGAGTGGAAGCCCTCACTTCAAGGTCATATCCCTGGGATGACCAAACAGTCTTCATTTGCATCTGAAGGGCTCTCCACTGTAAACAGACCTTCTCTCATTCCTACTGAATAGTAAGTAAGTGAGGTATTATCTTCACTTTACAAAAGGAGAGGCCAAAGAAAGACCTCAAAGAAAGAGAAAAGGAACCTGTGTTTCAGAGCCCAGCCTAGAATGCCAGGTTCTGACTCTCCGAGGAAGTTCTGAGTGCTTTAATTCCACTGAAGAGTACCCCCCAATCCTCAGTTTGGATTAGCCCTGTGAGATAACTCAGGGTGTGGTTGACGAAGGGCCCTTATCCTTCTCTAGACTCTCTTGACACCATCCCCAAAGAATCAAACTAGCTGTTGCCAGCTGTGTGTTGGATAGGGTATGGGAGTGTTTATCTGAAGAGGCAAGGCGGGGTAGGCTCCTGAAAAGGGCAGAGAAGACTCCCTGATAATTGAGGTTTGAAATTAGAAGCAGATCCAAGGACTTATGAGCCAGCCAAGGTGGGAGAAGTCTCCCTTTGTAGCCAAATGACAGTAGCTGAATAAGCTGTGTGCTGTGGTTTCCTTAAAGTAAAAGCAGAAGGATGGGAAGGAAATTGCAGTGTCTGCTCCTTGCCCTAGCCAGCAATATTCCCCCCACCCCCTGCAACCTTTGTCTTTATCAGATCTTCTCTACCACCCAAGACCCATTTCTTAAAGGAAAAGGAATAGCCCTCCTGAGGTGGCTGCCTCACACTGTAGCATATATTAGGAAGGGGGATTTCTGCACTCAGACTCACTGTGTGTGTCCTTGGCAGGCATGACCAACGGCTTTGGAAAACACACCGAAAGCGGGTCTGACTCGGAATGTAGTTTGGGTCTCAGTGGTGGACTGGCATTTGAAGCTTGCAGGTAAGAATGCATTCCCCAAAGCTTTGTCAGCAGCTCTGCCACGTCTCCTTTTACTCTCCATTCAGCTATAGATTGAACCTCCTCCTGCTTACCTGTTTCTTTCTTCTCCCGCTCCTGCTATTTCCTGAGGCCTCTGATCTGTAACTCTGGGAGTTCCTAGGAAACAGGGTAACCCTTGACTCTCAGGTATGATCTAAGAGAGGAAGAGTAGTACTGATGCTTTACAGGGTTATGGGGCTGAATTTGGACTCTAGAGGATAGGGAAAGCTAAGTCTTATTGCTCAGTGAAATTAACATTTGAGCCAACGTCCCCTGCTGTCCCTACACAGAAAACCCAGCCTGTTACAGACTTGGTTTTTGCTCTTTGCCTTTTAGGGCATCATAGCTTCTTCATAGAGGTGTGGTGTAGGTATATGAAATGAACAAGTAGGAAATTTGGAATTGCCTTTTTTTTCTTTTTTTTGAGACGGAGTCTCACTCTGCTGCCTAGGCTGGAGTGCAGTGGCGCAATCTTGGCTCACTGTAACCTCTGCCTCCTGGTTTCAAGTGATTCTCCTGCCTCAGCCTCCCAAGTAGCTGGGAGTACAGGCATGTGCCAGCATGCACAGCTAATTTTTGTATTTTTGGTAGAGATGAGGTTTCACCTGTTCAGCCTGTTGGCCAGGCTGGTCTTGAACTCCTGACCTCAAGTGATCTGCCTGCCTCGACCTCCCAAAGTGTTGGGATTACAGGCATGAGCCACAGCACCTGGCCTGGAATTGCCTTTTATTCGGACAAAGGCCCCAGCTGTTCTTCTATCCTTGAGCTGAAAAGAGATGGATTTCTTCCCATTCTTTTATCTGAAGGGAGGATTTCTCAGACCAGAACCTTAAAGTTTCTTCCAGGCCCAAGAGTTTATGGAGCTCCTTCTCTGTGTTCTTCCGTGTTCTGCAAGACACCAGGGTGGGAAGGACTCTTGGAAATGAGAAACCCTTAGTACCACAAAGAAAGAGTGACTTGTCCTGAAGGCTGATGTCTTGGCCCCACCACATGACTGCTGAATGGATCCTAGGTTCAGAGTAGGGGAGGAAGGTCCCAGGGCAGCACCGGAAGACTATGTATTGGTGTTTGAAGTGCTCCCAAGGCAGATTGGGCATGTGTTCTGTTAGGCATTCAGTTTACCTGGGCAGCAGGACTACTGGTAGGGCTGAGGGGGTCCCCAGCTACTCCTTGGCCCTGGAGTGGTTCCCTGCTGTCGTTTCTTTGAGATTCCCCTACCCCCAGCCAATCCTCAAAGTTGACCTAGCTTCCTATTGCAGTCTCCAGAGATACAGAGGAAGTAAATGGGAAAAAAGTTACCAGGCACAGGAAAGGGAAAGAGATTTCAGAATCTTACAAGATGCTTCTAGCCTGACCCTGGGTTGAAGTTCCTGACTCCTTTCAAAGATAAAGTGCCTGGAAGCCCAATTTATTGGGGTCAGGGCAGGATTGGGCCCATCAAACTATCCTTTTCTAGCCCTTGACTAAAGGTGGAAGGTGTGTTGGCCTCTTCTATGAAGGGCATTCTTTTCAGCTGTGAGCTGCAAGAGCAAGCCAGGCCGGGCTCTGGTTAGCCTGCCGATTCAGGTAGTGTGTTTGCCTTTCCTTAGAACTCCAGTGCAATGCCCTTGATTTATCTAGGGCCCCTTGGAGGAAGTATGTATTAATATTTCAGGGTTTAAAATAGGAGATTCAAGGGTTTCAACTGCAAGGGTTGTTTTCTTTTTCTTTTTCCCCCTATACTGTGGTAATAAGTACATAAGAGAAGATCTTATTTATTAGACCAGAATTAGAAATAACCTTGAAACAACTGGTCACTTCACTAACCCATTTCCGCCCCCCTTTTTCACTTACCCCTTGATTTATCTTTTCTGATGATTTTTCTGAGCAGGTTTTATAGGTCACTCATTCAACTATTGATAATTGAATACCTACTGTATGCCAGGTACTGTTCTAAGCAGTAAGGTGTCTGTTCTCATGGAGATTTTCTTCTCAGGTGTCTATTCTCATGGAGATGGATGTTAAACCAGTAAATAAGATAATTATATGTTGAGTTGTGTTTTTAGGCCTGGGTAACTTGAAAAGAGGGCTGAAATACAGGCTGTGATTTAGTCAGTTATGCTTTCTTCTATAAATCAGAAACATACAGACCATTGTTGGTGTTGCATCCTGTTTTATTGAGCTCATCCTTCTCAGAGCTCATCATTCTATAGTACAATATTAGCAGTTTGTAAGACTTTAAGTAAGATGTTAAAATTTACTATCCTTCATATGACAATAACTGTAACTGCCATTTATTGACATCATGGTATGTGCTGTTCTGAGGGCTTTATGTGTGTTCATTCATTATTCCTTATAGCAACACATGGGGAGTGCAAGTCTTGGAGAAGTTAAGTAACTTGCTGAAGGTTACAGAACTGATGACAAGAGTTGGGTTTTGAACCCAGATAGACTCCAGAGTTTCTTAACTACTTTGCTGTGTTCTGTTCTGTTGTATTTGAAGATGTCTCCCCAGTTTTTTGATGTGAACTGTGATTTTTTTTTTTGTCTTGATGTGAATTTTGAGAGGCTTTTCTGACAAAATTACTAGCACATTTGTACAAGGCCTCAGAGTCTAATATGTTGGCAGATTTTTGTAGGGTGAGTGGGAACTGAATCCTAAATGTAAACTGGGTATTTTCTGTTTTTTCCCAAATGGTTCCTATTTTGACTAGCAATAAAAAACTGCCAGCCTAACTACTGGTTACTCAAAAATTGTGATTCATTGGGTTTTGGTTAAGCAAAGTTTTCTTAGCATAAGGTCCTCATAAAGTCAGTTCTGATTCAGTAAAACAGGAGTACCCTACTCTCCATCAAGTTCCTACTCCTGGCTGTTTCTTATACCACCAAGGGTTTCTTTAAGCATTTCTGCTTTTCTGCGGATTGACAACCTATTCTTTTTTTTTTTTTTTTTTTTTAAGACAAAGTCTCGCTCTTTCACCTGTGCTGGAGTGCAGTGTCATGATCTTGGCTCATTGCAACCTCTGCCTCCTGGGTTCAAGCGATTCTCCTGCCTCAGCCTCCCAAGTAGCTGGGATTACAGGCATGCACCTCCACGCCCAGCTAATTTTTTTTGTTTTTTTAGTAGAGACGGGGTTTCACCATGTTGGCCAGGCTGGTTTCAAACTCCTGATCTCAGGTGATCTGCCCACCTTGGCTACCCAAAGTGCTGGGATTACAGGCATGAGCCACTACACCCGGCCAACAACCTATTTTTTAAGCATTTTTTAGTAGAAAAAACTAAAATTATATAGGAGTAATATATTTTGAAGTTAGATGGAAAAAAGCCCTAGCCATATAATTTTTGCCTAGAAACTGATCATACATTAGAATTGCGTGGGGAACAATTTGAAAATACTGATGTGCAGTTGGGCTTCAGTTGTAACATTGCTTTACTATTGCTGTTCTCATTTTTGCTTATCACTTTCTAGTCTTTGTTTAATATGTATTTTGCCTCTGCAGTAGCCATGAAAAAAAATTGGTCCACTTTTTTTTTTTTTTTTTTTTTTTTTGAGATGGAGTCTTGTGCTATGGCCAGGCTGGAGTGCAGTGGCATGATCTCAGCTCATTGCAACCTCTGACCCCTTGGTTCAAGGGATTCTCCTGCCTCAGCCTCCTGAGTAGCTGGGATTATAGTCATGCGCCACCACACCCAGCTAATTTTTGTATTTTTAATAGAGACAGGGTTTCACCATGTTGGCCAGGCTGGTCTTGAACTCTTGACTTTGTGATCTGCCCGCCTTGGCCTCCCAAAGTGTTGGGATTACAGGTGTGAGCCATCACGCCCGGCCCACTTTTTAGTTTAAAAAATCCACTTCTCTCTATCCAAGAAAAACTTCACATATAAACCATTTGGAAGTGAGAAGTGATTTTTTTTTCCAATTTAAAAATGTCTTTTCTAATTAAGGAAGTATGATATGTCCACTTTAGAAAATTTGGCAAAGAGGCAAATTTTTGAATCTCAAAAATAAATTGGTTTCTAAAGAAGAAGCGATGTGAACCAGAGCAAAGAATTCTGGGCAGATATAAAATGGCCCCTTCTCATGGCAAGGCTGCTGAGACTCTGGAAGGTTTGACAGATGACTGGGGTGACCTTTCCTTTGGATGAAGTCCAAGGTTTCTGAGCAGGGAAGTGAGCAACTCCCTCCAGGTTCAGTCCTTCCATATAGATGAAATGGTTCCTCAAAACCTCATGGGAACTTTTCAGTCAAAAACATGGGTTAGTGTGAGTTTTCAGGGGAAGATGGAAACTATCCTCCCTGAAGAGTTTTTGCAGCTCCACTCCTGTCAGAGATGGGAGAATGGAGAAGGGGAGTGGGTGTTTTAGTCATTGAAATTGCTCATTTCACCCCTCTCTCCCCACTCTGTGTGCAGTAGTCTGACGCCCCCGAAACGCAGCCGTGGAAAGCCAGCCCTGTCTCGAGTGCCCTTCCTGGAAGGTGTGAATGGAGACTCTGACTACAGTGGTTCAGGTGAGGAGCAGTGTTCAGGCAGAGCTCAGGGGACCAGGCCTTCTGAGGAGCCAGCTCTTCAGGCAGCTGCACTGCTGGGCTCAGAACCAGGCAGCCAGTCCCTGAGCTCCCCAGAACTCTTGGGCCCATGGGCAGGGAGATGGCCTTCTCCCAGGCCAATCATACTCTTTTTTTTTTTTTGAATCGCATCTTAAATTTGAATAGGTTATACATGCCCATATTAATAAAAATCAAAAAGGTACCAAAGGGTATATAATGAAAGCTACCATCCCCTTCCTGGAACATCAACTGTTAGCATTTTCTTTTATATCTTTCCAGAGGTAATCCATATGTATACAAGCCAAAACTTGTGTGAATAATTAAGAGAGTGAATGGAGAAGCCTAATATGCACATGTTCCTCTAAACCATTTCTCTTTTCCAGTTAATAATGTATCATGGAGATCCTTCTGTGCTTTTTATTGGCTTCCTAGTGTTCCATTATATAGGAATGCCATCATTTGCTTAGCCAGTCCTCTAAAGATGGACATTTAAATTGTTTTTACTTATTATCATAACCAGTGTTGCAGTGAGCAATCTTATGCATAATTTTATATCCATAGGGAGTATATCTATAGAAGTGGAATTGCTGAATTGAAGGAAGTGTGTGTTTGTAATTTTTATGGATACTGGCTGTCAGCATTCACTAATGTACGGATAGCCTGTATCACTGAATCTCACACATACATAACGCTGTGGTTTTATGGGCCTTGTCTCCTTGGACAAAAGGAATAAAGGGCAGAGCAGGACCTAGGGGAGAGGTCTGGGGTGGTGCTCAGGTAGGGCAGGTGCAGAGCAGGCTGTTCTCTGAGCTCACCTCTGTCCAGCCCTGCTGTACAGGGGTGTGCACTCCCTGGATGCCCTGTCTTTGAAGTTTCCATCTAACACAGAGGCTGCAGGGCTTCTCTTCCTTCTTTCCTTTACCCAACTGCTTTATTTTCCCTTAGCATCAGTTTCTTTCTCGTATGTGTGTTGATGAATGCATGCCTGTGTGTTTCATTGCTTTCTGTAACTGTCAGTGCCCAAAAGGCAGGGTTCGTGTCTAGATGAGTTTGTATAGCATCTCACACAAAACCAGGAGTGGATTGGCACACTTTGTGCTTCTGGTGGTGACATCTTATTATTTACTTTTAAAACCACATGCTCATTAAAATGACACCAAAGGATATTGACCTCCCATAGTTCCATCACTGTAATATGATTGTCTTCATTTCTCTGTGTTGCCTTCTGTTTATTTTAGGCACATTTTTAACAAAATGCTAATCCAAACACACGCACTTTTGTATACTACTTATTTCAATGTTATTTTATACTTTCTTCATGTGGACACATAATCTTTATATATCTCATTATTGGAACAATGATCTAACAATGCATTATAATTTACTTAACCATTCTATTGTTAGGCATTTGGGTTGTTTCCAGCTTTTAACATCGTATGTAATGTAGTGAACCCATATTTTTGTTTAAAATTCTTTTATTCATCTTTAAAGTTATTTTTCTTAGAATAAATTCCCAGGGAAGGAATTTACTGGAACAGGTGGTTCATACATTTTTTAAATGGCTCTTCAGACATACTGCCAGATTACATTCCATAAGGATGGGTTTGGTCTGCAGTTGTATCAGTAGTATGTGATTGCACCAGTTTCCACTCAGTCTACCTCTTTTGTATTGGATTTTATCTTTTTATTGTTACTGCTATTGACTTAATAGGTACAAAACAGTATCTTATTATAATTTTTGAACATTTTTTAAAATTACAAGTAGAATTAAGCACAGTGGCTCATGCCTGTAGTCCCAGCACTTTGAGAAGCCAAGGCAGGAGGGTTGCTTGAAGCCAGGAGTTTGAGACCAGCCTGGGCAACACAGTGAGATCTTATCTCTACAAAAAATAAAATAAATAAATAATTTTTTTAAAAAAAGTAAGGTAGTAATGGTTCCTTAGAAATAATTTCCACTCTGTTAGATTTGGACTTTTTTCCTTGGTTGAGTGTGGTCACCTGTGCATTCCAGTGTATAGATGTGGGGAGGGAAAAAGAGGTTCTTTTGTGTGTTCAGAAACATCTGTGAAGCACTCATTCACATGTGCTAGTGCACTGAGTGCAGAGCAAAGTAAGATGAAAAGATGCAGTGCCTGCCCCAGGGATACCCAGTCTAAGGTTCTGACAGAAGGCATGTGAAGGACTTGCAGACTGCTTGGCTCTACTGAGTGCTGTGCATCCAGGTGACCTAGATGGCCAGGTGTGACCCTGTCAGAAAAGAACTCATTTAGCAAGTAATTTTACCAAGATGTCCTCCCTGGGATCTTTATCCATGAAGCCTCCATCATGAGGCCTCCCCACTCAGGGAGGCCCAGAGAGCAGTATGTAGCATTGCCGAAGCTGGATTATGGCCCTCCTTCCCTAAGGCCCTGAGGATGAAACAGTTACATTTTTCCAGGGAAAGCTATCTTGGGTTCTAGTTCAGAGGTCGGTGAACTATGGCCTGTTGCCTATATTTGTATGGTCCATGGGCTAAGAATGGTTTTTACATTTTTAAATGATTGAAAAGAAAAATCAAAAGAAGAATGATATTTCATAACGTGAAAATTACATGAAATTCAAATTTCAGTGTCCAAAAAATAAAGTTTTATTGGAACATAGATATTTATTCATTTATAGATTGTGTGTGTGGCTGCTTTCATGCTATACCAGCAGTGTTGAGTAATTGCAACAGAGCCCACGTTGCCCACAGAAGCTAAAATACTTAATATATGGCCCTTTACAGAACTAGTTTGCCGACCCCTGATCCAGTCTAACTTCTAAGGAAAGGAGAGGGAAAAGGAAGGGTGGAGGGGATGTTGTGACTCATTCCTGGGTTGCCCCAGTCAAATGGAGACCACAGGCAGGTCTTTTGGGCACCATTCCAAGTCCCCTTTGGGTGCTGTCTCCTCCCCTCCCCACCACCAGGCAGAAGCCTCCTGCTGCCCTTTGAAGACCGCGGAGACCTGGAGCCCTTGGAGCTGGTGTGGGCCAAGTGCCGAGGCTACCCCTCCTACCCTGCCTTGGTGAGTCTGCCCCAGACACCACCCTCCTACCTCCCCTGGGCGGTTCTGGCCCCCTGCCTTGCCTTGGGGGCTTATCTGGATTAAGCCAGCAGAATGTGGTGGGAGTCAGGGTGCCTTTAGCTGTAGAAGGGAGGGGGGTTTTGCCCCAGCCTGAATGGGTCAAACTAGCAAAGCTTCAGTTTGGGGCACTAAAAATAGGCTAAAAGTATGCAGATCAAGGCTAGGGTTCTTAGAGTTTTAATAGCATTTATTTATTTGTTTATGCATAAAAGTAACAGGGCCCATTGTAGAGAATCTTTAAAGCTACTGATAATGCTTAGATGTTTTATTAAATATTTGTCATGCTAAGTCATTGAAATACTGAGTAAAGTATGATTATTCCATTTTGTAGGGAAGAAAACTGACGATTTGTGGTCATCCAGCTAATAAATAACAGGGTTGGAATTTGAGCCCAGGGCTTAAAATGTGTGATGTCAAAGTCTGTGTTCTGAGCCACTGAGTTCAAAATCATTCACAGTCCTGTCTATTCAGGGGTAACTTGGGGTGTATAGCCACTTACCCTTTAATAAAAATTTTATAAGTATGCATATACATGAGACCATACTGCTTTTAGCCTCCTTTTCACTTAACAGCATATCATGAACATGCACATCTTATGCCATTAAACATTCTTTGTCAACATCACTTTTAATGATTGCATCATCTTCAGTTGTATGCATGTACCATATTTTAACCGTTCCCTAGTTGGTCACTTAGATTGTTTTGAATTTTTCACTATGATAAACAGTTGGCAATAAACATCATTGTAGCTTTACCCTTGTGCACATCCATGATTATTTCCTTACAGTAAATTCTTAGGAGTGCCTTCTTGGGGCAAAGTCTGTGCAGAAATCTGGTACAAAATTGCCAAGTTCCCAGAAGTTCATTTCAGTTTATACTCACACCAGCAGTAACTAAGCTTTTCATTTCTTTCATAGTAGCAGCAGCTAAAACTTCAGTTCTTACCACCTTGATTATTATTTCTGAACTCTTTCTCAGCTGGGGAGGTAGTGTCCACGTGGCTCTGAAAGATACCACTGATACTAAACCTTTGGGACGTGTGAGAATAATCTGGGGGAATTTTTAAAACAATACCCATATCAAGTCCGCTCCACCCCAGCACTATCAAATTAGACCCTCTAAGGCCAGACTGAGACATGAATATTTTTTAGAAAACATCCCAGATGAACTGTAGCTAGGGTTGGGAACCACCTCACCAGCCTCTTAATGTATACAGGAATCTGGGTTTCTCCAGCCCCTTCATATATGCGACTCTTAACAGCAGCCTTTTAAGATAAGAAGAGGAGGAATTCTGATCCTGTTTGGTGAGATAAGGAAACTATTGCCCAAAGAGGTTATATTAATACAATTTGTCAGAACCATATTGGAAACCATGTTGCCTACTCTAGTCCCTCCTTAGCAGTAGCAGGTGGGGAAAATCCTTGCTGTACTCCAGCAGCTGAAGAGTTAGGGCCTCGGGCTGCCTGCCCTTCACAGGGCTTTCTGCCCTGCCAGTGGTGAAACCGCCAGACTCCCAGCTCAGTCATTAAAGAAGTGATTAAGCTGTGCAGGTTTGGATTTAAAAAACAAACAAAATACCTCACAATGCAAAAATGCTCGTCTAAAACTCGTCGTCTTCTTTTTTTTTTAATTACCTTCTTAATTATATATTATCTGTCATGATTAAAGAAATTCAGCCACCACCTGAACACAACCTGTGTTTTTATTTCGGTGTATGCTCTCCTACTCTTTTTCCTGTGCATTCTTCAGTGTGTATTTGCATCCGTAGATAGTGGGTATGCAGTTTTTAATTTTTTCTGGCTCTTTTTTTATTCCTTGCCTTTTAAACATTTTTTCTTTTCTTTTTAAGAGTGATATACCGCATTATAGAAGTTTGGAAAAATAGAGGGGAAAAAAACAACACAAACCCCACCATTCTAATGTTGACTCCAAGCATTTTGTATTGTTCTTTCTTAGTGTTCACATATTCATATTATAGTTGTAATAATAGTGTATGTACACATATGTTAAGCTTTCTTGTCATGTTGTTTTACATTTGCATAGTATTCTTGTTTTACATTTGCATAGTATTCATTGAATGAATGGACAATTTATTATTTTGGGACACAAAAGCTCTCCTCAGATAGCAGACTTATCCACCTTGCTTTTGACCCCAGGGGAAATTTTTCACAATCTGCCCTCTGCAAGAATGCTGGGTTCCAAGGCAAGAACGCTGGGTTCCAAGGCAGGAACCAGCATGCCTTAGTCAAGAGGAAACATTGTCAGAGTAGCCTCTTTGTCTTGTTTGGTAATCATGGAAGCTTACAGGGGCTTGTATAGTGGTTCTCGTTCGAACCGTTTACTTCAATCCCTGGGAGATTGACAGACAAGCTGGGAGAGAGAGTTTTATCAAATTACACACCTGGTGGGTGGGATAAGGTGGTTTAAGGTGGTAAGTTTACTTCCTTAGAGTAAACTTCTAACCAGAACAGCTGCTTTCAGCTGCTTATCTTGAGAGGGATGTAGTGAAGTTGGCAGACATGCAAAGGTAAATAATGAGAGCAGTTTTTTATGAGAAGGGGCCCACTGGGACAGCGTATAGGAAGTAAGATTGCTCTATCTCTTGAAAAGTCTGCTTCCTCAGTAAGTTCCCAGTCTTTGCTCCCAGAGTGATTAGCTGTCTGCTCTGGAAGCAGGGGCTGTGTAGGAGGCAGTGGGCTGCGGAGGCCCAAGCCTTATCTGGTTTTAGTCCCAGTGTGGTTTTAGCCAGCTATATCCTGCTTCTGTGCTTGGTGTTTTCCTCTGTCAGCTAACACCTGTCAGCAGACTTCTCAGCATCAGCAAGAGATTGAAATGAGATGCTGTGTGAATAATTAGCTTTGGCAACTTTGAAAGTGCTCCCTAGTCCTGGATTTTGATTGTTTTGTTGATGCTGCTAGGCCTTCTGCTGACTACCTACCTTCTCTGTGCTAGGCAAGGCGGGGCTGGATGCCAGAAGCAAACGTGAAGAAGAGGGGCCCAGCTGCTGCCCTTGTGGAGCTTGCTGCCTCAGGGATTAATGCCTCCAGTGGCCCTTGTTTCTACCCACATCATACCCCTAAGCTCATTCTCTAGCTATACACGAAGATCTCTGATCTTACCATGGAGGTGTCACAAATGTATCTGGTCCATATATCAGTAAGGATTGTAGTCAGACAGAAAGGTAGTGGATAACCAGAGACCTTGTTAGACAGAACCAACTGGATGGCCTTCCCAGTGCAGAGCCTTCTTCATAGCCATGGTACCTAGGGAAGGCCCTCGAGCATTTGAGGTGAATTGCAAAGGTACTAAAGGGAAATTGACAGGAAAAAAGTGACCTCTACTCTTCTCTCCTAAGGGATATTAGAGGAATGGGTTTGCCTGTCTGGTCTAGACATCAAAGATATCCCACTCAGGCCTTGATACTCCTCTGGTGTGGGTGCTTCAGCAGTTGGTCCTGCAGCAGGGGTGCTGCTCACCCTGGCCTCCCTCACTGAGTGCCCATCTTCTATTCTGCCTCCAGATCATCGATCCCAAGATGCCCCGGGAGGGCCTCCTGCACAATGGCGTTCCCATCCCTGTCCCCCCGCTGGACGTGCTGAAGCTGGGAGAGCAGAAACAGGCAGAGGCTGGAGAGAAGCTCTTCCTTGTCCTCTTCTTTGACAACAAGCGCACCTGGTTAGTGGGTGCTGCTGTGAGGGGGCTGAGGGGCACACCAGGAGTCTGTGCCAGTACTGCTGTGCTAGTGAGATACACAGTGGCCATGGATGCAGTTACCATTATCTCCACTCAGGTGAAGGGGATGGCATTACTTGCCAGCAACTGGCCTGCACTTGCCACATTAATAGTAACTGAGCGGTGTTGCAGATCAGATTCCCTGGGAAACACTCTGAGGTCAAGACTTGCATCAGGAGGCTTATTGAGGAGAGCTGTAAGGTGGGAGTGATGCAGCACTGGGCAGAAGTTGAACTACAGCCCACTTGCTGCCTCTGCTCATCCGCTGGGCACATCTGGAGCTGGGTGGCTCAACAAGATAGAGACATCAGGAATTGGGGCTGTGCCTTTTTACCCTGTGCCAACTAGTTATTGAATGCCACTGCCCTGAGAGAGGGGTGTGGCCTTGGGCCAGAGGCTTCTTTGGTGGAGGGTGTTTGGTAGAGAGGGACTCAGATGAGAACCTGTTGGCTTCCAGCACTTCCTGTAGCTTCTGGAAGCAAGTTTCCATCCTGGAGCGTTCTGGCCAGTGCAGTGTCCACTACAGGGGACTTGCTTATTCATGGTTTACAACACTTAGTTTCTCTTAGCACCAGCAAGAGAGTTCTTTCACTTTAGCTTCTATAAACTGAGGAGGTAGGACTAGCTAATAAAAATAGTGATGATAGTAGCTGCCATTGAGTGTTTACTCCATGTATTTATACAGATTGCTTTATATATCTGATCACTTTTAATTCTCATTTAAATCTTCATTAATCCCCCTCATAATCCATTTTGCAGATGAGGAAGTTGAGGCTCAGAAAGTCTAGACCCTGTAGTCAGAACTGGGATACAAAACAAGATCTTGCTCCAAAGGCTGTATTGTTAGCCACATGTTATATTTACCTGGGGAGCTTTAAAAACACACACACACAGGGTACAGATCCCACCACAGATCAGTTTTATCAGTTTCTGGCATCAGCCTTACTTCCTAGCCATAACTCTATAATTCTCTAAAGCAAGGCGAGACTCAGAGCCCTCCAGGGTGGCTCATCTGGCCCCAGAGGGCAGCAGGTGGGCCTCTCCTAGCCTATAGACCTTGACAACTCTCCAAACAGAGTGAGGCCCCAGAGAAGGACCTAGCTGCAAAATGGATTCCATGCCATTCGCCCACTCCACTCCTGCATATCCTGCTTGCTTCCCTAAACTGCTGGGTTCTTGGTGGCCTCCTACATGGAGTCTCCCAATTTGCATCCCTCTGCCCTGTACCCTCACCCTGGCTTTCCTGGTCCTGGCCAAGTGGGGCCACAGGAGCCCCCTGTGAGACCCACTACTGCCCAGCGTCTTACTGTGCTTGCATTTCAGGCAGTGGCTTCCAAGGGACAAAGTCCTGCCCTTGGGTGTGGAAGATACCGTGGACAAGCTCAAGATGTTGGAAGGCCGCAAGACCAGCATCCGCAAGTCAGTGCAGGTGGCCTATGACCGCGCGATGATCCACCTGAGCAGAGTCCGGGGGCCCCACTCCTTCGTCACCTCCAGCTACCTGTAAGGGCGGGGCTGGGCCTGCATCTGCTTGCCCTGCCTCCATCCCATGGGGCACAGAGAAGCCTCTTCTGCCCTGCCAGATGTATGGCTGGCAGCTTCCCTCTCTCGTGGCAGGCCAGGGACTGGGCTTTCTCCCCACCATGGGCAAGGCCCCAGTTTTGACCAATTGCATGGTTCCCCTGGCAGGCCTGCTGTGTGCCAAAAACTCCCACCCAAGGTCCCTCGGGATATTTCACTAAAGAACCAGTTAGAAGTAGAAACAGCTGTGGGGCTTGGGCCTGGCTTAGGAGATGGACCTGGCCCATATGGCAAGAGGTCCTGGGCTCCTTCTTGAGGGGCTGCCTGGCCCCCTCCATCCTACTCCCACTAACTACACCTCAGGGCGGGTGAGGTTCTGACACTGATCCCAGAGATGCTGTGGATACGCCAGGGTCCCGAGGGGAATCTCCCCAAGCTCATTCTTTCTCCCCCTTGTCACCCATTCTCACACTTCTTCCCTGTCCCATCTTCTGCACCCATTGCCCAGTCTTCCTTTCTCTTTCCCATATTCCTTTTCTTTTTCTCTTGTGCCAAACTGACAGAAACCGTCACCACACTGGTATTTTTCTTTAATGTCTCATCCCCTTGAGGCCAGCTGCTATGCCAGGTCGGTGTCTCTGCCAAGTTCCTCAGGGCCCAGACAGAGGCCAGCCCACAACCTGGTGACCCCCTCCCCCAGGATACCACCTCCCACCCACAGACCTTCCCTTTTGCTGACAACACAACTTCCCGGCTCTGTGAGTATGTCCCCTGGATTGAGGCGGGTCCTCTCGTTTTTTCCTTTGCTGCCACAAGGTGGGCCAAGCCTCCCGGGTGGGCTCCTGTCACACTGGGTGTGCGAGTGTCCATCTGTCCACATAGATGTTGAGGGTAGTTGGGGTGGAGCTGTGCCCGTCAGCTGAGTCTGCCCTCTTCCCCCTTTTCTCCTCATGGACATTTTCTTTAATTGTAGTCTTAAGCTTCACTCTCTACCACCTGGATGGCATGGTGCCTGCCACCAAACATATTCCTGGCCTGCGCTCTGCCATGCCCTCCTTAGCCTCTGCTACTCCCCCTTCCCAACTCCAGGGAATGCATTACTTTTATTTCAAACCCTCTGCCTCCTTCCTTCTTTCTCTTCAACCTCCTCCCCACCTTCACCTTCTCAAAAATGGAAGGAAAAAAAAAAAACTGTGAATGGGGAATGCTGACTGACCAACACAACTTTCAGAGGCTTCAGTGTGTGTTCTCTGGACATTTCTTTTCACCTTCTGAGCACCAAAGTCGCAGGGCCAGTTGCAGGCTGCTGATTGCCATGTTGATTTTTAACCTGAGGTTCTTTTTAATTGTTTTAAATTTTTCATAGGGGAGTTTTGGACAAAACAAAGTCACTGGGGAGATCACTGCCATTTTTACACACTTGACTTTTTAAAAATACAACCAACCAACCACCACAACTTCTTATACATTTGGGACATGAGCCAGAGTTTAAAAGGGAACCAACAAAACACTATAACTTAAAGGATGAGGTTTTGAATTTTGTACAATAATAAAAACATAATACAGCATATGGCTAGGGAAGGACATGGTGTATATAATTGTAAAATACTGTTCTAGATTATTCAGGCCTATAGTTTCCATTATTGGAGTCCTCCATTGTGTGGCCACACAGTGTCGTTGATTTAAAGGAGCCAGTGCTTCCCCTCCCCAGATAGTTGGTCAGCTGTGGACTCTGTGACCTTTGTCTAAACCTGTGTTGTAACATCTTAGGGCTTTCTCCCTCTTTCTATGTATATCTTTCTCTTTCCCCCACAACACTTCTTAGTCTCTCTCTTTATTTTTCAATCTCTAAATCTTTCAGTCTCTCTCTCTGAGTCTCATTTTTTAAAATGCTCTTTTAGAACGGGAAACGGCTCAGATCCTGCTGTGGCATGGGGCCTATGTGTCTCTGTCGCGTCTGCTGTGAAGCACATGATGCTCTATTTATTGTAGAAAGTGACTTTATTTGCTTTCTAGAATTGTTTATAACAGATGGTATAAGAGAGGTAATAAACAGAAAAATCTATGCTTGTAAAGAATACAAAAGTTAATTTTACCTACTATAATATGACTGTCTGAAACTTATTTTCTCTCTGAGAAATAAATGTTCTAATGGGCAGTAGTTGCTGTGCTGTGTTTAATGTGCTCAGTAGGGGCCTACCCCTGTCTTAATCTCTACAGCCACCTCCTCAACAGACCAGGACCATTAAGAATGGGGTTGTCTAGCTAGCTATTGCAGTTTCCTAGCTAGTGAGGGCTCTTTCTATGTTTTTTTTTCTTTTTTTTTTGGAAACAGGGTCTCACCTGGCACCTGTTTACCAAGCTTGCTGAACTTCAGACTCTAGGATGCTCACAACCCCTGTGTCATTGCTGCTGTATTAATTCTGTAGATGGTTAGCTGGGACACACAGAGAGGGAAATATGGGCCTCCTCTTAAAGCTGGAAAGCATCCTTGAGCCTACCTAGTCTTCATTTTACGGACAAGGAAACAGACCAGCAAAATTAAAAGACCAAGGTCAGCCAGCTAAGAAATGGTGGCGGAATTCTGGGACAAGGATCTGGCCAAGGCTTGCTTTATGGGCGCCGCAGCATTTCAAGACTCCACTGGCCTGTTCTGTATCATGCTTCTCTCTCAGTGGCTGTGGCTCTAGCCTTTCTGGATAGGAACACCCTGAAGAACAGTAGCAGAGAGGGGTTCCCAGAGACAAACTGCTTAGTTGCTGGGCATAGAATGGCTTTTCCTCTGTCCCCACCCCTATCCCATTCTGGTGCTACCTGGCTCCTATGCTTGTCTCAGTGGTGTGGCTGAGGGTGCAGGGGTCTTCTGATTACCTCCTCCATGAGGCCTTTGACAGCCTTGTCATTGAAGTCAAAAGTTCTCATTTAGGCATAACACACAAAGTACTGCCAATGTGCTGATAATCCTTGTGTTATGTGTTGGGGCTGCAAAGACACACATCCCTGGTCTCAAGACACTCACAACCTGATTTGTAAGACACATCTCACATAACTCCACATAAGGCCGGTTGAGGGTCACAGACATGGAGGAGTTTAGGAGAGACACATGTTTGGTTGGGGAGCAATGAAGGCTTTCAGGAGAAGCAGTTAATTCAAGCCTTGACAAATGGGGTTAAGAAAGACCTTATATATGAATTGTAAGTTGAATTACAAAGACATTTTCAAATTATTTACAAAGTAGGGTGACATTACAAGCTCATTCTATAAAACATTTTAGAAAAAGGAAAAGTGGCCAGATGGGTAGGATTTTAGCAGGCGAGGCCAAGAAGAGGAGGCAAAGTCATGGCTCAGAGATTGTGTGGATTCCAGCTCCGGTGACTAGCTGACCTCCCGTGTGACTGGAAGCCACTGAGGTGGTGGGGCAGTGTATTGGGCTTAAAAGGTCTGTCACTGTCACTCACTGTGTCACCTTAGGCCTCTGAGACAATGTAATAAAGGACCCTGAAGACAGGGCAAAGTAGGTGTCATTCGTATGTGGCAGGTAGCAGCATCCATTGAAAGATTTGAACAGGGCAGAGACTTGATTGGAGCTTGGCAACTAACTAAATATCAAAGTTAAAAAGCAAGAGTGTTAAGATGCTGGGTGGCTGCTGGAGGGATCTCTGTGGGCTTTGAAGGGAGGAGAAAGTGTAATTTTTTATGAGTTTGTGTTGTCTGTGGGACATGTAAGAAAAACCTCCAGCAAGCAGATGGGAGTTGAGCCCAGAGTTCAAGAGAAAGATGGGAGCAGATGACAGAAATGTGGGCACACTGGAGCCCACCTAGGCAGTTAGAAGAATGGCGGAGGAGAGCAAGGAAGGCAAAGGACAGACCTGAGGAAAGCCCCTTTAAAGTCGTGTTGGGGGAGAGGTGGAGACAGCACCTTCTGAGAGGTCTGTTCTCCAGGGAGGGCCTCACAGGGAAGGTCAGCCCTCACGGCACCGACTCATGCCGCAGATGGAGGGAGGGGAGAGGCAGATCAGATGCGCTCAGCATCACAAAGCAGGAAAAGGCAGGGCTGGACCAGAACTCAGCACCTAGCCCTTTCTACTCTGCACAGACCTACATATTACTCAAGGTAGGCAAAAGTGTCCTCAGTGACTTTTATCTATGTTGTGTTAACATTCATGAGCTCACGTCTAAAATGATACTGTAATATTGGGACGTATGTTGGAGACACTGACTTCGGAATAGAGAATCCCATTCTTCTAACAAGTTTTAAAATATCACTGAAAGCATTTGCCAAAATCCCTGGTCAGCTTGGCTGCTTCCATTAATGTATTAGATGTAATTAGCACCTGAGTGTAAATATGCCTGCCAGATAGGCTCTCCTGAACTGGCTAGGCTCTGAGCTTCACTTTGAGAGAAGAAGGGGCTAGACTTGGAGCAGTGCTGAAGGAGAGATGGAGGGTGTGGGTCTTGACTACCCCGAGTCTGCAGGCCTCCCATAGTATCTGCAGTGGGCAATGAGTGTGCAGGTCTCTGGTCCTGCTGGGTGCAGCCATCTGGCCTCTACTGGAGCTGGGATGAAGGAAGGAGGTCTTTGGAGGAGGGAAGTGTTTTCTCCAAAAGGTGAGGCAGAAGTTTCTTACTCTGTGGTGAAGAAGAAGGGCCAAAGAAATACTGCTGGGCTAGAGCTGGAGGGGAGTGCTGGCTCCACCCTGATGATATGGGAGCAGGGCAGGGAAGTGCTGGGTAGAGAAAGGTGGGGTCCCCGGCGAGGGCTCCACCCTCAGGCCTGTGCCCATGAACCTAGGTGAGGACAGGCACTCTTGGTTTTGAGCCCACATGTTGCATTTGCCAAGACCACTCTGGCCCGCCACACCCCCAATCCTATGCCTATAAAAACCCCAAGACCCTAGTGGGCACACACACACAGAGGGCTGGAAGTCCAGAGGAACAGAAGAGCACGCCGAAAGGCACCAGCAGACTCCTGACAGGCCATCAACCCTGGCAGGACGTCATGGAATTCAGCAAGGGGTGGGAGGGGGGCGGGGGCATCGGAGTCCAGGCAGCCCAATTCCAGGGGAAGACCACCTTCCCACTCCATCCCCCTTCTGGCCTCCGCATTCACCTCACTGAGAGCTACCTTCACTCAATAAAACCTTGCACCCATCCTCCAAGCCCACATGTGATCCTATTTTTCCGGTACACCAAGGCAAGAATTCAGGATACAGAAAGCCCTCTGTCCTTGTGATAAGGCAGAAGGTCTAATTGAGCTGATTAACACAAGCTGTCTGCAGATGGCTAACTGAAAAAGCATATTGTAACACACACCCACCATGGCTTCGGGAGCTGTAAACACTCAAACCTTAGATGCTGCCGTGGGGTTGAAACCCATGCTCCCCACAACCTGCCTGTTTGCATGCTCCCGCTAGGGGTTTGATCTATGGGGCACCAAAGCAAGCCACACCCCCATCGCATGCCCAGCAAGGGGAATAAGGGAACTTTTCCTATTTCACTGGCACCTGGGGTGACCTTCTGTTCGCCTTTTCCCTTCAAGGGTGGCAGAAAGTAATCAGGGATAGAAAAAAATAGCGTGTGTGTGTGTGTGTGTGTGTGTGTGTGTGTGTATATACATATACATAAGTATTCTCTTCAACTTTAATACTCTTATGGGTCAGGACTCATGGACTACATGCAGTCAAACACTCTACCACTTAGTTCTACCCCCATCACAGGCTACATAGAATCGAAAAAGCTAATTGTCCCCAAATTTCAGAAGGGCTGTGGTGCTATTTCCAAGAACATTTTGTGTCCTT
Source organism: Cacajao melanocephalus (assembly GCA_963573385.1). Taxonomy (NCBI): domain Eukaryota; kingdom Metazoa; phylum Chordata; class Mammalia; order Primates; family Pitheciidae; genus Cacajao; species Cacajao melanocephalus. The sequence goes on from CAUYLG010013459.1 coordinate 53,358, forward strand.
TGCTCGGCACTTGTAAGGCTAGTTGGAAGAGGCTGGATTCAATTGAACTCCTGAAGCAGTGTCTCAATTCCTTCTTTTTCCTTTCTGTTTGGTATTCGTCCCTTTGGGGGATACAGAAGCCATATTGGGGATGCAGCATTGATGGTTCCTCAAGGGCAGGGAGTGCCACATAAGGGCCTAGCGGTAGCCCCTTCCCTCCAGCTTCACAGTCCAGAATGACACCTGAAGGAGATTTTATCTGAACTGGTCATGAAAGATTATAAAATTTGTGGGGATTGTTTGCATATAATGTGGGATAATTTTGTTTTTTTGTGTTTTTTTTTGGGACAGAGTTTCGCTCTTGTTGCCCAGGCTGGAGTCCAATGGCGTGATCTCAGCTCACCACTAATATTTGGTATTTTTAGTAGAGATGGGGTTTCTCCATGTTGGTCCAGCTGGTCTTGAACTCCCGACCTCAGGTGATCCACCCACCTCAGCCTTCCAAAGTGCTGGGATTACAGGCGTGAGCCACCATACCCAGCCTACTGTGTGATAATTTTTAAGTGCAAAGGAGAAATTAAGAACTACCCTTATTCTGACCTTATTCAGAAATTACCCTTATTCAGAAATTACCATTTTAATGTAATTCCTTATCGTCTCTTGGTTTTTCTAGGTAGAGCATGTATTTTAGTTTCTTGTACTTGGTAGTTGAGAAGTTTCTTAGCTCTCTGACATTACTGTGGAAGTTCTTGGTACGACTAGAATGCAAGTCCCCACGCCTCCTCTGCCTAAATAAGTCTTGCTTTTTCTCACTTGCTGTGGATCATGGACGGGCCTAAACCAAGCATTGCCTGTTTGTTCCTTTGTTTTGTTAAAATATTGGTAGTCTCCATAGCATTTGAAATTAGATGGGTGCTATATCTCTTCATCCCAACAACTTTGCTCTCTTGGGGTAAATTTCCATGAAATTAAGTCCTAGACTAAATTCTGCCCCACCTACAAACACCTAATGAATGAGGAGGCCACCATATGGCCATATCATTCTTCTCTTGATTGAGAAGTTCCCACCTCTGCTTTCAGATACAGCCACTAGCATCAGAACGAAGGTCTCTCCACAGCAGATACAACATTCTTCTGAGGACATAATCAATTAGTCTGGTAGTCAGGTCGTCAGCAGGAGGAACAGAGCCTGAACTTTGAATATTTTTATTTTTTAGATATAGTTTTATATACAGTAACTCTGGCACACATATCTAAAGTTTAATCTCTATGAATGTTTATACGTGCACCCATCCATGAAATTGCAACCCAGATCAAAATATATGTTTCCAGTGGCCCAGAAGGTTCCTCATGACCCTGCCCAGTCGGGACCCCTGCTGCAAGGGTAACTACCATCCAGACTTCCATTGCCATGGGTTAGTGTTGCTTGTTCTTGAACTTCACATAAATGGAATCACACAGCTTGTGCTCTTTTGTGTCTGGCTTCTTTCATTTAACATTATGGCTCTGAGCTCCAGCCTGTTTTGCATGTAGCTATAGTTTGTTTTTTGTTGTTGCTCAGTAATATTCCGTCATGCAGACACACCACAGTTTGTGTATCCATTCTTCTGCTGATGGACATTGGGTTATTTCTGGTTTGGGGCTATTATAAATAACACTGCTATGAACATTCTTGTACATGTCATTTGATTGACATGATAAGTGCTTGTATATCCCAGGAGTGGAATTACTAGGTTACAGGTCAGATATATGTTTAGCTTTAGCAGATTCTGCCAGTTTTCCATTTGGTGTTCAATGTATATCCCCATCTGTATTAGTCTGATCTCACACGGCTATAAGGAAATACCTGAGACTGGGTGATTTATAAAGAAAAGAGGTTTAATTGGCTCACGGTTCTGCAGGGTGTATAGGCAGCATGGCCAGGGAGGCCTCAGGAAACGTGGAATCATAGTGGAAGGGGAAGGAGAAGCAGGCACATCTTACATGGCCAGACAGGAGGAAGGGAGCAAAGTGGGAGGTGCTACACACTTTTAAACAACCAGATCTGAGCACTCACAATTGTGAGAACAGCAAGGGGGAAATCCCTCCCCCGATGATCCAATCACCTCCCACCCAGCCCCTCTCACTTGCTGTAGATCTTGGATGGGCCTAAATCAAGCATTGCTTGTTTGTTCCTTTGTTTTGTTAAAATATTGGTAGTCTCCATAGCATTTGAAATTAGATGGGTGCTATATATGTTTAATTCCAACACTGGGAATTAAAATTCAACATGCAGTTTTGGTGGGGATGCAAATCCAAGCCATATCACGACTGCAGTGTGTGAGAGTGTAGTTGTTTCACATCTCTGCCAACACACCCTGCTGCCGGCCTGTGACGTTTGCTCCAGATCTGCTTGTTGAATGACTTCCATTAAGTTCCACTGTGCAGCAAGGCTTCTGTCTTCCTTTACAGCACTTTCTGGCTCTAGATGGAGAGTCGTGAACTGCCAAGGTGCTTGTCAACTGGGGAACCCTGATTGAGAGGAGCTGAGGAGGGAGAGCTCCCTGGAGTGGATTCGCTGCTGATCCTGTGCTGGACGCCAGGGCATGTACGTACCTGGCTATGTAGCCCAGGGTTCTCTTAGCACCCACCTCTGTACTATGGTGCCACCCAGATCCCTGCATGGGCTGTTTGGGAAATAGGGTCATACTGGGCAGTCCTTTTTAGTTCAGAGTAACACAACCTCTCCCACCTCATCCTCCTCATCCCCACCATTGGGCTCCGAGGGACCCATTTTTGTGAGAGGGTTGCTTTTTTTATTTTCTAGTTGTTTCTTTTTCTTGAGACAGAGTCTCACTCTGTTGCCCAGGCTGGAGTGTAGTGACTTGATTACAGCTCACTGCAACCTCTGCCTCCCAGGGCTCAAGCGATTCTCCTCCCTCAGCCTCCCAAAAAGCTGGGACCTAAGGTGTGTGCATCACCATGCCCGACGAGACTACTTTTGGTATTTTTTGTAGAGATGGGGTTTCACCATGTTGCCTAAGCCGGTCAAGAACTCCTGGGCTCAAGGGATCCACTGGCCTTAGCTTCCTAAAGTGCTGGGATTACAGGCGTGAGTTACTGTGCCTAGACTGAGGGACCCACTTTTGAATAGAGACCCCAGCCTGTGTCCTGAGGTGTCATGGTTACCGATGGCGCAGAAGGAGCCCCTGCACATTGCGTCCATTGTGTTCTTTTCCACTGGCTGATGCCCAAAATTCTACCCTTAGTGCTTCATGCTTTTACCTCTCAAGGGCATGATCCTTGGGGACATGGCAGTGACCCTGGTTAGACTGGGCCTGTTTCCCTTTTAGTGACTGGTATCCCAGTGTGAACAAAGAATGTGTGAGCTGGTTTTGATAAGGCAATACAGCAAGGACACTGAGTCCTTGACGGGAAGGTTTAAAAGGAGATGAAAAGGGCCTATACTTGCTGTTGGCTGACCTTGCTGCCACAGACACACATTTCAGAGTCATCGAGGATGAAGTCTCAGAAGACTCTGAAGCAACTTCAGAGGAATCGCTTGGATCACAGGTGGGGTGAAGGTCGGAGATAAGAAGGCAGGGCCAGAGAAAGAGATCCGAGGGAGCCTCGTTTGGAAGCAAAACTCTGGAAACAAAAGACTGCAGAGCCAGGGTGAGTCGAAGCAACTATTTGAAGCCAGCCCCGTCCTCGGGTGCAAGAGCCTGATCTGAGTCCAAGCCTGAGCTGCGCAGGGAGGACTTTCCTGGGTGGCCCGAAGGCTTCTGGCCCCACTCGTGCCTGTGGGCACACACAGGTTTTGACACCCAGAGCCTGGCCAGTCCTCCCCTTCCTGCTCCCTGTCCCTCTCAGAACCAGAATTTGGCCTTTCCCCTCCATCCTCCCTACTCTTCCTCCTTCCCCTCTTTGTTGCCTTTAAATTTTGTGATTTTTAATTTCAATTGATTTATTGTCCCTCCGTGTCCCCAGCCTACCAGTTTTCCTCCCCAGAGGAAACCAATTTCACCAGTTGCATGTGTAACTTTCCAGAGACATTTTATGCACAAGAGTGATGTGCATGTCCCCCTTTTCTGTACAAATGGTGGCATACCTTTTACACTGTTCTAGACCTCATTTAAAATTTTAAAATTAAGTATCGAGTCGATAAAAAAATATTAGTTATAGAATATATATATACTTTCTTTTTTTGAGACGAAGTCTCACTCTGTCGCCCAGGCTGGAGTGCAGTGGCACAATCTCAGCTCACCGCGACCTCCACCCTTGGGACCAAGTGATTCTCCTGCCTCAGCCTCCTGAGTAGCTGGGACCACAGGTGCATGCCACCAAGCCCAGCTAATCTTTTGTATTTTTAGTAGAGGCGGCGTTTCCTGGTGTTAGCCAGGATGGTCTCGATCTCCTGACCTCGTGATCTGCCCACCTCAGCCTCCCAAAGTGCTGGGATTATAGGCATGAGATACTATGCCAGGCCCCAGAATATATATACATTTTTAAAACACCCTTAATACAATAGAACAATATGGGTACCCACATCCTATTCTAGGTAAAGAAGCTGGGCTTTTAAAGTCCTCTATGTGCCGCTCTTCAGCTCCACCTCCTCTTCCCCTAAATACTACCATGAATTTTATGCTTATCCTGCCCTTTTTGTTTTTTTTAAATAATCTTACTACTTGTTTATAATAGATTATAATAAATATGCTATATTTTTATACTAAATGAGATAAATATAATAAACATTGTATATACCAGACATAAATATATATAATCAATTAATATGATTTACTGCTTCACTTTTTTGGATTTTGAATAGGATAGTTTCCTACAGCTTGCTTTTATCCCACCCATAATTATAGTTCTGAAGTTCAGTGTGGTGTTATGCATGGCTTGGAGTTAATTCATTTTCACTCTTGTATAAAATTCCATTGCATGGAGATACAGTGATTATTTTCATTGGACTATTTTATTTATTAATAATAATTATAATTGTTTTATAATTTAATTTGATTATTTGAGACAAGCTCTCACTCTGTTGCCTAGGCTGGAGATCAATGGTGCAGTCATGGCTCACTGCAGCCTCAACCTCCAGGGCTCAAACAATCTTCCTCCATCAGCCTGCCAAGTGGCTGGGACTACAAGCATGAGCCACCATACCTGGCTAATTTTTAAAACTCCTTTTATAGAGATGAGGTCTCACTGTATTGCCCAGGCTGGTCTTGAACTCTCACCTCAATAATCCTCCTGCCTCAGCCTCCCAAAGGGTGGCTCATGCCTGCTGGGATTACAAACATGAGCCACTGTGCTTGGTCTCATTGGACTATTTCAGGACATTTGGGTTGCTTTCAATTTTGGGCTTCTAGGAACAGAGCTGGTGCAAATGTTCTTCATTGTTTCTTCCGGTGTGTGTTGGAAGTCGGAGGTTGGGTAAGAACTTCTCTAGGGCATTTGCAAGGCCATTGGGAAAGTACATGGTCAACTTCAGTAGATAATGCCGAAGGTTTAAAAGGTGGTTATAACCATTCACACACCCGCTAGTAGTTTGAGCATTCCCCTCGCTCCACTTCCTCACAACACCTGCAATTATCAGCTTTTTGATTTTGCAGACGGATCTGTGTAAAACCATAACTCACTGTGGTTTTAGTTTTCATTTCCCTGATTATGCATGCTGCATTTTTTTTTTTTTTTTTTTTTACTTAAAATATGTCTTGGTGACTATTCCATATCAGAGCAGTGAGGACTTCCTCCTCCTTTCTTGGCTGGAGAGTGTTCCATCGTCATATGAAAATCTCCTGGTCGATTTAACCCGTTCCCTATTGACAGACACTGAATGGGCTCCAACCTTTCGCAGTCAATTCTGCAATGCATAACTTTGTGTATAGATAGCCGGGTGCAGCTGCACATGGGGGTGTGTACACGGAGATTTTTCACAGGAACCTCCTGAGATGTTTGGAAGGAAAGGAAAGAGAGTGTTTGCTCCTCTCTGGCCCTGTGCCTGCCTGTTTTCAACAGATTCCCTTAATTGCATGAGTGTCCCAGGGTCAGAGTGCTATCTGCCCTGTCCTGTTGCACCACACCATCTTTCTTCCCAGATGATGCTGTTCATCTCCCACCCGCTTCCCTTTGAGCCACCCCAACCTCCACAAAGCTCCTCAGGGATTGTCTCTACCAAACATCTCTCACCTTTTCTTCTTTTCTTTTTTCTTCCTTCCTCTTCTTTCCTTCCCTCCCTCTCTCTTTCTTTCTTTCCTTCTTTCTTTCTTCTCTCTTTCTTTCTTTCTTCCTCTCTCCTTCCTTCCTTCCTTCCTTCTTTCCTTCCCTTCTTTCTTTCTTTCTTGTTTTTTTTTTTAGATAGAATTTTGCATTGGTTGCCCAGGCTGGAGTGCAATGGTGCAATCTCAGCTCACTGCACCTCTGCCTCCTGGGTTCAAGCAATTCTTTTGCCTCAGCCTCCCAAGTAGCTGGGATTACAGGCATGCCCCACCATGCCCAGCTAATTTTGTGTTTTCAGTAGCGACAGGGTTACTCCATGCTGGTCAGGCTGGTCTCGAGCTCCTGACCTCAGGTGATCCACCTGCCTTGGCCTCCCAAAGTGCTGGGATTACAGGCATGAGCCATCATGCCCAGCCCTTTTTTTTTTTAATCAGGGTCTCGCTCTGTCACCCAGGCTGAAGAGCAGTGGTGCAATCACGGCTCACTGTAGCCTCAAACTCCTGGACTCAAGCAATCCCCTTGCCTCAGCCTGCCAAGTAGCTAGGACTGCAGGTGCTCACTGCCATGCCCAGCAAAGTTTTATATTTTTTGTAGAGATGGGGTCTCACTACGCTGCCTTGGCAGTCCTCCCCACTCAGCCTCCCAAGTCACTGCCAGCCAGCTTTCTTATGAATACTAACCTGGATCCCCATCTCGAGAATCCAACTTAGTATTTACTGAGGGATTAGACTTTCCCTGGCCCTGAAAGAGAGAAAAATAAACTGACCACCACGTAGAGAGTGTTCAGTCTCAAAATTGGGTGCAGTAACACACACACACACACACAACCAGATAAAGGCAGACAAATCTCAACCCACCCGCTATGTGCTATGCCCTGGGCAAACCTCTGACATCCCTCAGCCTCAGCTTCTTCCTCTATGAAAAGGGACAGTAACACTTCTTGGCAGTGTGGGGCAGATGAGGGCCAATGTTAATAAACCACTCACATTCATGAACTCACTAGTCAAAGCTTTCATTGTTATCAAGGATAATTCTAATCCAAACAACCTACGAAGAGGCTATGACAGACACAAAATCAGCCAGAGGGGAGCCCCCATTGGAGGGCAGCCCGCATTGGAGGGCTTCCTGGAGGAAGGGATGGTTGAACTGCTCCTATCAAGGTAGGCGTGGTTTGGGCAAGTGAGAAAATGCGCATGAATGCATGGTGGGGGGTGGTGCGAGGATTCTTGAAGGAGAGATCTGCAAAATCAGAAGCATGGAGAATGAGGGAGCAACGATTTGGATATGCCTGGGAACCAGTGCGTAACTGGGGAGAGATGTGGATTGTAAAGGGTGTGGGACCTACAGCCTCAGAGGTGGCAAGAGCTCCATCTTAGAGAACTTAGTGGGCAAAATGAGGTCCTGGGGTGGGCCCAGGAATTGGGAAGCTTGCACCAGAAATTCACAAGCTTGTGTTTGAGAATTACTCTTTTCATCTGAGGAAGGTGGTGCAGCCTGGGATGAAGGAATGTGGGGTTCAGTAGAGCAGGACCCTACTACCAGAGAGCCCAGCAGTTAGTCTGCAGGGTGCTTTGCTCTGGGAGGAAGCATGGGGGCTGGTATTGCATTTGACTCAAGACACTCACCTCCCCCAGCTTTGATGTGGTATCCTGCAGGCACAGGGGCTGCCATGGGCTGGTGCCTGGGGCATTGCATAGGAAAAGAAAAGATGAATTGCATGTGCCCTCCAGGAAGTTTGGAAGCTGGTCAGTGGGAAGCCAGGGCTGGTTTAACATCTATAGCAACCATTTCCAACTAAGAGCTTTAAACTCATTATAATGTCTCAATCTCCCAACAGTCCAGGTGGGTTGGAGGCATTATCTAATTGTCATGCCCCTTTCCTGCACAGATTGAGCTCCAGAGAGGTTGAGTAACTTGGGCAAAGTCACACAGCTGGGAAGTAGTGGAGCTGGAATTCACAAGTCTATCTGATTCTAGAGCCCATGCACAGTGTTTCTTTCTTTCCTTTTTCTTCCACCTCCTCCTTCTTCTCCTCCCTCTTCCTCTCTCTGTCTTAGATATTGCGTTGACATGGTCTCAGAATCAAAGGGTAAGAAAGGATATACTATTTCCCAGTTTTCCTTCCTAGAGACAACTAAGGGTACTAGTTTCTTGCAACTAGCTTTAGAATATTCTATTCATATATAAATGAGTATATTCCATGATATTCTTCCCCATTTTTTAGACAAAAAAAAAAAAATGGTGGCATCCTACATGTACTGTTTGGCACTGAGTTTTTTCACTTAGTAGTTCTTGGCAGTCTTTCCATATCAGTTCATAAAGAGCCTTTCCTTATTCTGCTTTCTCATCTGCACATTCAACTCATCCTCTATTTGGTGGCTGTAGAGGAGGCTTCTGACCTTATGCAGTTACAACCCATTCTGCGTGAGCATCCCTGACCTCAGGCGCAGAAGGCACAAGCAGCACACCAGTCAGATAACACCCTAGAAGGGGAGCTGCTGAACACACTTGGTCCCATTCATGACCTTATCCTCAAATCTGCTCACAGACTTACCCATAATGACACTTCTTTCTTCTACAATCTGACTGCTCCAGCATGTTCCTCTGACAGCACTTTCTCCTACAGACTCTGTTGCCAAACTAGGGTCTGCCCACCTGGTGCAGCAAAGCCAAGCATGACATTGGGATTTGCAGCAAGAGAGGCATCTAATGCAAGGTGCCAAGCAAGGAGAATCGGGCAGCTCATGCTTAAGACCCGAACTCCTCTGTGGCTCACAGGTAAGGTGTTTTTTTGTTGTTGTTTTTGTTTGTTTGTTTGTTTGAGATGGAGTTTTGCTCTGTCTCCCAGGCTGGAATGCAATGGTGCCATCCTGGCTTACTGCACCCTCTGCCTCCCGGGTTCAAGCAATTCTTCTGCTTCAGCCTTCGGAGTAGCTGGGACTACAGGCGCCCACCACCATGCCTGGCTAAGCTTTGTATTTTTAGTAGAGGCGGAATTTCACCATATTAGCAACGATGGTGTTGGTCTCCTGACCTCGTGATCCATCCCTCGGCCTCCCAAAGTGCTGGGATTACAGGCTTGAGCCACCATGCCCTTACCCAGGCCTAGGTAAGGGTGTTTAAAGGCAGGGAGGCAGAGTTTACAGGCAGAGCATAAACCAATACATGGAGGCTGTGGGTTGGTTTGACCTAAAAGGGTAGGACATCTTGAAGTGGGGCCCGCAGATCATAGGTGGATTCAAAGATCCTCTGATTTGTGATTGGTTAAGGGGGCAAAGCTTTCTCTAAAAACCTGGGGTCAGCAGAAAGGAATGTTGAGCTCTGGCCTTAGGGTGTGACTTCCTCCAACCCCCTCAGGAAGAAATGTTGAACAAAGAATGGTGGGCTGAGTTCAGTCCTCAGCTCCCAACTGAGGTCTCCGTGCCAGTGGATGGCATTTTCCATTTGCTGGGGGCCTGGGTTTCTGAAAAACAATTCAGGAACCTATGATGTTATCTTAAGTTTCAATAGGGAACCAAGCATTCTGTGACTCTAACTTCCTTGGCTATTTTTTTAAAAAGCTATTATTACCTTCTTGCTTATCAAGTTGTTCATGTACTTCTCGGGACTAGCTAGGTGCCTGGAATTTCCCTTGAAGGAACTCAAGATTTTCCTTTATTTCCATGCCTGGGGAGGGGGTTCTGCCTGGCAGGCCCCTAAACTCTGTCTTAGCTCTGGCTATCTGGGTGCTGGTCCTGCCTTCCAGGCACTGCTGCAGGGAGAAGCGGGTGGCTCTGCCCCTGTGCCCAGCACACAGTAGGTGGACACTCAGCAGCACAGGGGAGCTGCATCCGCTCTTCTGGGGCGTTGTCATTTACCTTCAAGAAGCATTTCCTCATTTGGTCCTCACAACAGCCTTGTGGGGACCTGGCAGGAACGGTCATTCCCACGTTACCATGAATAAACAGGGGTTTGGGGACATCCTGATTCAGCCTTGGCCTCATTGGCTGAGGAGGAAACCCAGGCCCCCTGACTCCCAGTGCCCCCTCCCCACCCCCACTGCCTCCCAATGGCTGCTGAAATGCAATTAGCCAAGGAAGGACCTGCTTTTCAGCTTTATTCTGTTATTCCACACACAGAAATGCCGATGGCACAGGGCCATCTAAGCCTGTTTCTGTTTGCCAACAAACATGAGAAAGATTAGAATATCTAGCCAACGTTTTGTGAGTCCTCATAACACTGCAGGCAGGTCTCTGTGCACATATGCGCTCATCTACTTCTCAGAAACAGAGGGGTGGGGGCTGGTATCACCCCTGTGCACAGATGAGCATAAAGAATAGCAGGAGCAGAGCCAAATTTAAACAGATCCCATGTTTTTGGATTTTTTTTTTTTTGACAAAGTCTTACTCTGTCACTCAGACTGGAGTGCAGTGGCACAATCACAGTTCACTGCACCCTCCACCTCCCAGGTTCAAACGATTCTCCCACCTCAGCCTCCAGACTAGCTGGGTTTACAGGTGTCCACCACCGCACCTGGCTAATTTTTATATTTTTACATGTTGCCTGGCCATGTTGCCCAGGCTGATCTTGAACTCTTGAATTCAAGTGATCCACCCATGTCAGCCTCTCAAAATGCTGGAATTAGAGGTGTGAGCCACTGTGCCCGGCCAGGTCCTGTGTTCTTAACTTCTCCTATCAATCCATTACATTAGTTCTATGATACTGATAAGTTGTTATTATTAATGTAATCCAAACCTCGGCTGAAATGGTGGTGATCAACTTGGTATGATTTCAGAGACTACAGGAAGGTCCTCTATGCACAAAAAACTGGAGGCCTTCCCACCCAGCTTCGAGTCACTCACAATTACACAATTCGGACTCCATCCCTTTGGCCCACAGCTTTGAGCCCGGTTGAAATAAGATCCTCCCAGGTGTTTCTCAGTCTTGTAATGCTGAGGCCTACTTTTCATGACATGAACATCTCTGTCCCTTTCTGTCGTTCTAATTATGAAAACAAAAGGGGTTCTTCCCACATGTAAAATTAAGAAGTACTCTTAAATATGTCTTCTCAAACTCCATCGCCCCATCCCAGACTCAGGTCCAGCCTCCCCGCACTCACCGCTGTGACTGCTTTCCGCACTCCCTGTCGATTTTAGCTCCCATCTCGTGTCCTCTCTCCGATTCCTCCTGCCCCCTGCCTGGTGGTTTCACCATCCACTTACCAGGCCACCGATGGCACCCTGGCCTCACCTCCCAGTTCTTTGACCACCTCTCCCCGGTGACCTTGTCTTCCGTGACGTGCCTTGGAACCCTCACCCGCTCAGGGCCCCACAGTCTACTGACCTCACCCCCTTTCAAATCCCTACTCCCTCCTTTCCCAGCCTAAATTCCAGGGTTAGTTATTCTAGTCCCTGCCTTGTCTATGCCTTCCCCTCTGCAACCTGAGCTGGATTGTACTCACTTTTCAAAACCCCAACCCAGTTAGATCCAGCTCTTCACCGACTCTGCCTACTCTACTGTGTGTCTTACTTGGTTATTGTATTACCTCTGTCTGCCCCCACCAGCATGTTGACCCCACGGGGACAGGGACTGTGTCCCCGCTACTCTGCCCTAGCACCGAAAGAGTAGCTGGTATGTAGTATGAGCATATTCACTGAAGTGTATAGTTGATGAATGAATTTTTCCCTGAATGTGGAAGAGGATCTGAGAGCAGGTTTACTACAGTATCTGGAAAAAAAGTAGAGGGTGGAAGTTGCATGTTGTCCAAGGGGGCTAGAGGAGGGTCGAGGAGGCAGATATGAGGAGGCCAAGCCCAGGAGTCCTCCAGTTTGCCCAAAAGAATGCCAGCATTCTTTCCTAATTAGCTCTTTTTGATCTGGGAGAAGATCTTAGAAGAGTTCTTCATTCTGGAGCCCTAATCACAGGATTCTGAACCTTTACTAAACTGTTGCTTCCTGCTGTCTTGGTTACTTAAGGCTTCTGAGCCAACCTTTGGATGGCTGTGATTATCTGGGATGTCTCAGGAGTGACCTAACCACTCACGTCTTCCAAGTTCTGAATTTTACAACAGGCAATTAAGGCCCAGAGAACAGAAGGACACGTGCATGGGTGCTGCTGGTAGAGCCGGAACTGGAACCCAGATCTGCCTGCAGTCCAGAGCTCATCTGCCACTGTGTGCTATGCCCTCTCTCTGTTGTCACATGCAGTCGCTTGCCCGATGGTACACACCCTTAAAAGAAGCAGAGAGCATGTTTGGCGTAATCCACATTGAACATCACAGGAACAACGCTGTGGGAAGCAAGGAGGGAGGTGGTAAAAAAAAAGAAAGAAAAGAAAAAAAATGCGGTGGAGAACATATTGAAGGATTCAGCAAGGCTCTGGTAAACCTGCAGCGCTTGCTTCCTGGGCGACAGCGCAGTTCTCAGGGCTCTGTATGTAGCACCTCATCTACTCTTCCAACCACCCCATGAGGCAGGCTCTGTTATTGTTACTCCTGTTGTATTGAGACGCAAGGCAGTTGCATAACCACACACATTGTTAGCAAGTGACAGAGCCTAAATTCAAACCCTGCTTGACTCGGGCTCATGCTTACTCTCTAGGTGTCTTAAATGCCACACCAAAATAACTTTTCAATTTTTATTTTCTTTGAGATGGAGTCTTGCTCTGTTGCCCAGGCTGGAGTGCAGTGGTGCTATCTCAGCTCGCTAAAACCTCCGCCTCCTGGGTTCAAGCAATTCTCCTGTCTCAGCCTCCCCAGTAGCTGGGATTACAGGCACCCGCCACCACACCCAGATAATTTTTGTATTTTTAGTAGAGACAGGGTTTCATCATGTTGGCCAGGCTGGTCTCAAACTCCTGACCTCAGGTGGTCCACCCACCTCAGCCTTCCAAAGTGCTGGGATTACAGGTATTAACCCGGCCAACTTTTCAATTTAAGCAAACTTTCCCCTCCAAAATATTGAGTCCTATTGAGAAGAACTTGATCTTCTGGAACAGGGTGGGTGTGGGCAAGGTCGGCACTGCTTGCTGCATTGGGTGCTGGCTGCATATCTGCCCTAGAGAGGCAAAGGGAGAGGGGACTGGTCCTTACGGAGTCCCACTCATGCCAGGTGCTTCTGTCCATGAGTGCTGCTTCGTTTTCACCAGGGGCCTAGTCATGGGGTCCCACAGCTGGGAGGTGGTATAACCTGCACACTTTCTCCTCTAAGAGACTTCCCAAGGCTTGTGTTACACAGGACGTGATTCAACATTACTAATAAGGCATTTCTGGGTCACGAGCTTGGGGTTTGAAGTTCTCTCAGTACGTCCCAGCTGAGGCTCTGACCTTACATTCTTCCTTTTATTTCCTGAGAACTAAAAAATATGATACACACTGGAGTTTCCATTGAGATGAATAAGAGTTGGAACCAGCTTATCATCAGGTTTCGACTCCAAAAAAGGAAACAACTTGTTCTAATTTGCCAAACCTTAAGTCAAATAAAGTTCTATTTTTAACCAAATTGTCCACAGGATTCCAAATTTGGCATTTTGTCTTTTTAAAGATGAGTGAACTGATTTGGAGTTTCCGAACAGAGGCAGCCCAGTGTGACAGAAAAACAACAACAACAAAAAGACAGTGGCCTGGGTGTCGGGACTCGTGGGTTCTGAGCCTGGCTCTGACTTAGGCTTGTGGTGTGGCTTTGAACAGGTCATCAGCCATCTCTGGACCTCAGCTTTGGCACCACGGAAGTCAAGGGTTTGTGTCTGATGGGCTCTGGGTTCCCCTGAGTTCTAACTAACGTTCTAAGGTACGAACATGGGCTCTGGACTCTGACCATGGGAGTTTACCTTCCTGTTTCATCACTTACTAGCTGGTAAGTGAACAAGTTGGATAAGTTGCTTAACTACTCTGAGATCCAGTATCTTCATATGTAAAACAGAGATTGATATTACCTCTGTCATAGGATTGCAAAGATAGAATGAGAAAATTCATATAACTTGCTCAGCACAGAGCTCAGGGTGAGCAGAAGATGTTCAATAGTGATTAGTCATTGCAATGATGAGGGTTCTTTATAGTTCTTTATATGCTATGACAAATAAAGAAAGAACCAGACTGTAAAAATCTGAGTCTCCACCAATAGATATTTATTAAGCACATAGTCCTCATTTGTGATGAGCGCTTTCGGTTGACTACCTGAACCATTCCCAGTCAGTCCCTTCCTTGCCATCTCCAGCCACAGAGATTGGAAATCCAGATATTCTCTCTCCTGGCCTTGCTGTGCCGTGTGATCGTGCTTTGTCTGTGAGATGTGAGCTACTGGGTGGCTTCTGGGAAGGCTTTTGTTCCCTGCTAAAGTGACAGTCACAAGAGGAGAGACCTACCCCCACCACCGTGGCCCCTTCCGCTTCTCCCACCTTCAATACTGTATGTTATTTGGAGCTGTGACAGCAGTCCTGTGATCATGAGGCACAGTCACAGGAAGGAAAGCCCAAAAAGCTGAGAATATTATGGTGTAAGGCTGGACAGAGCCTGGGTGCTGGGTGACATTGCTGAGCAGAGAAGCCAACCCCAGCAGTTATTGGCTATTAGACTTTTTGCTCTGTGAAAATATCACCACCACCTATGTTTGTTTAAGCCAATGATAGCTGGGCACCTTATTCTTTGTAGCTGAGTTCATCCTCTCTCATTCAACAAATATTTATTAAGTGTCTACTAGTGCTAGGCACCATTCTAGGTATTAGGTTCACAAGAAGAGATAAACATCTTTAAGGTTTTATAGTCTTCATGGAGACAGGCAAGTTGTTGTTTTAATGCAGTGGAAATGTAAGAGGTGGGCAGGGCGCGATGGCTTATGCCTGTAATACCAGCACTTTGGGAAGGCAAGACGGGCAGATCATGAGGTCAGGAGTTTGAGACAAGCCTGGCCAATATGGTGAAAAATTAGCTGGGTGTGGTTCCATACGCCTATAATCCCAGCTACCTGGGAGGCTGAGGCAGGAGAATTGCTTGAGCTGGGGAGGCAGAGGTTGCAGTGAGCTGAGATTGTGCCACTGCAATCCAGCCTGGGTGACAGAGAGAGACTCTGTCTCAAAAAAAAAAAAAAAAAAAAAAAGAAAGAAAGAAAGAAAATGTAAGAGGTGGTACAACTGAAGTCTCTATGTGTGACCATGATGGCACAAAGGCAGGGATAGACTATTCCATCTTAGTCTGTAAAGGCTTTCAGAACACATACTTTATTTTGCTCACCAATGCCTCTCCAGCAAGGAGAGAAGGCGAAGGGGCCATTTCTATTAGAGTAGGGAACCAACAGTTCTGCCCCAAACTTCCTCACCTTAATTCTCCCCACCCCCTTACTTCATTCCTGATACTGCCACTGTTCATTCATTAATTTAGCTAAGTATTCATTTATTGCATTAGTCAGCTTTGGTTAGATCTTTTTGTTTTTTTGGAGACAGGCTCTTTCTCTGTCCTCCAGGCTGGAGTACAGTGATGCCATCATAGCTCACTGCAACCTAGAACTCCTGGGCTGCTGGGGTTGGTTTCTCTGCTTAGCAATGTCATAGTAGATGCTTAATAAATATGCGTTGAGTGTGTAACTGTTACTTCTGTTCATCTTGCACACAGGATGATTGCTCTTCTATGCCCTTTTGAAGTTGGATGTAACTATGTGACTTGCTTTAACCAGTAAGATGTGAGCCAGAGTGACACATGTCAAGTTCAGGTAGAAGCATTTCAGAGCTGGCACAGATCTCTTTCTCTCTTTCCCCTGCTGCCAATGAAGGTTCAACTGATACCAAGGCCAAATATATAAACTTACTATTCCAAGCTACTGGCAGTTCAAGATTGTTTGTTACCACAACATAGCCAGGTGGTGGCTCACACCTGTAATCCCAGCCCTTTGGGAGGCAGAGGTGGGAGAACTGCTTGAGGCCAGGAGTTCAAAACTGGCCTGGGCAACATAGTGAGACCCCCGCCTCTACAAAAAAAAATTTAATTAGCCAGGCAAGGTGGTGAGTGTCTGTAGTCCTAGCTACGTGGGAGGCTGAGGCAGGAGGATTGCTTGAACCCAGGAATTCTAGGTTGCAGTGAGCTATGAGGGCATCACTGAACTTCAGCCTGGATGACAGAGCAAGACCTTGTCTCTAAAAAAAACCCGAAAGACCTAGCCAAAACTGACTAATGCAATGAATGAATGATTAGTTCAATTAATGAATGAATAGTGGCAGTGTCAGGGACGAAGTAAAGAGGTGGGGAGACCCAAGGTAAGGAAGTTTGAGGCAGAACTGTCGGCTCCCTGTTCTAAAAAAAACTGCCCTTCTCCTTTTCTCCTTCCTCCAGGAAGAGACTGCATCACTGTAGAGATGGAAAATGCCAAATGGGGGCTTTCCCAGTCTCCCCTGCAGCTCAGGCATGGATATGTGCCTGAGTTCTAGCTGGCAGATCCTGAGAGAAAGTCTTCTGGAGGGCTTTCTCGAAAGGGTTTTTTTTCTCCTAGATAAAACAAATAGTCTTGTTGTGTATGCCACTCCACACTGAGTTTTCTGTGACTTGCAGCCCAAAGC
The DNA here is from genome assembly GCA_963573385.1 of Cacajao melanocephalus. Classification (NCBI taxonomy): domain Eukaryota; kingdom Metazoa; phylum Chordata; class Mammalia; order Primates; family Pitheciidae; genus Cacajao; species Cacajao melanocephalus. Next base: position 70,062 of record CAUYLG010013459.1, read on the forward strand.
AGCCTAACAGAGACAGCATTGATTGCTGCAGTAACACAGTGAGAGATGAGGCAGCCCTCAACACAGACCTTCACAGAGGGGACAGAGAGTGGGATGGAGTGAGGAAGCCAGGAAGCAGAATCAGTAGGACTTGGTGAGTGATTGGGTTCAGGGGCTGGGCTGTGTGTGTGCACAGCAGAAGGGGTCAAAAAACCCAGGGGTCAAAAAACTGATGTCAGGAAGCCCAAGGGAAGAGACAGGTACTTAATGAAGACACCAACTCCAGAAGACAGCTTATCTGAGGACCAAAGTGTGCTGTAGGAGTTGTGAAAGGAGGGCTGAGGACTCAGGGGAAGCCTTGTGGAGAAGGCAGGACTTGAAGCATGGCTGGGCTTTGGATTTGAGTGGAGAGAAGAGATAGTAATGTCTAGGCAAGCCCTTCCTGGTATATCTTAGACCAAATGTTATAGCTAGTACTTCACAAAAAAAATCTTTGCCTTTCAATTTTCATTTTTAACTCTATTTCAACCTTTTCCACCTGTTGGACACGTTGGAAATCAGAGCTTGGAGTTGCAAAGAAAACAAGCACTCAAATAAAGGATTTCTCAGCAAGGCAAATTTACTTCTGCAGAAGGGTGTTGCTCATTCTTCTGGTAACTGTGAGAGCACACTGAACAAAGGAAGGAACGGGTTTTTATCTCTAACACAGTCAGTCGCTGCTACTGTGTCTGGTCCCCATTGGCTGGGGTCAGACCACACACTCTAAGCTGATCCCAACTGGCTACTTCAAATGGAGCAGGGGTGGGGGCTACAGCAGTCTGAATAGCAGTTTTGCAACTAAGGGTGCCAAATAATGAACAGATATAGGTTACAGGATGGGAACAGATGTAGTTTACAGATTGGGAACTGATGTGGGTTACAGATTGGGAATGGATGTGGGTTACAGATTGGGAATGGCTGGAAGGGTGTTTATTGTAACTAGGGGCAAGGAGACAAGGAAGTTAGGTTTTGAAAATAGAGCACAATCAGAACCTTTGAAGAAGAAGTCACTGTTTCCAACAGATAGAAAGGCAATAGAGGGCTGGGCGTGGTAGCTCACGCCTGTAATCCCAGCACTTTGGGAAGCTGAGGTGGGCAGATTGCCTGAGCTCAGGAGTTGGAGACGAGCCTGGGCAACACGGTGAAACCCCATCTCTACCAAAATACAAAAAATTATCAGGGTGCAGTCGCATGTGCCTGTAGTCCCAGCTACTTGGGGGGCTGAGGCAGGAAAATTGCTTGAACCCAGGAGGCAGAGGTTGCAGTGAGCTGAGATTGCACCACTGCACTCCAGCCTGGGTGACAGACTGAGACTCTGTCTTTAAAAATAAAAGAAAGGCAATAGAAGGGTAATCTAATTCAATACCAAACATACTATGAATGTCAACATCATTTAAAATATAGCTACTCAACACAGCATTGGGTGAATACACATTTTACTACTCCCGTATTCTCCAATGTGGGTTTACAATGCTTGAATAGTTAAAATAATGCTGTGGTGAGCTCTTTTGTCTAGAGTTTTTCCTATGCCTTATTATTGTGGAAATTAGGATACATTTCCACAAATGGGCTAAGTCAAAGAAATATTGAAAACAGCAAGGCTCACCTAAGACACAACTGTTATAATTCTTGATAATTTTTTTGTTTTTAAGACAGGATCTCATTCTGTCACACAGGCTAGAGTGCAGTGGTGCAATCATACCTTACTGTAGCCTCAAATTCCTGGGCTGAAGCAATCCTCCTGCCTTAGCCTCCCGAGTAGCTGGAACTACAGGCATGCATCACCACACCCAACTAATTTTTAAATAATTTTTAGTCGAGACTGGGTCTTGATATTTTGCCTAGGTTGGTCTCAAACTCCTGGCCTCACGTGATCCTCCTGCCTCAGCTTCCCAAAGTGCTGGGATTACAGACGTGAGTCACCGCTCCTGGCCAGAGTTCTTGATAAATAGCAAATTGCTTTTCAGAATGGTTCTATCATTGCGCATGAGAATTTTGCTTAACATTTAAAATGCAAGACTGGCACCTGAACAGGAAGAAGTTAATGTATCTTTCGGCTGTGTTCTCACCGTGTGAGCTTAGCCCTCAGCACTGGTCTCATCTTAGATTCCTTACAATCAGGGTATGCTGCTTCCATTCCAAGGTCATATGGTCTAAATACAGAGCTAAAGTTGTAGCTACTGTTAACTGAGCTAGAAAGCAATATGTTTTCTCACCTTTTAAATAAACAAAATTGCAACCCTTTATTAAACAGCTAACCAACCATTAAATAGCCAAGTAAAGAATGCATCATGAATTGTTTTTAAAAATAAACCTTTAAATAATACTTAAATTTCTTATAAACTAATTGCTTCTGTTCTTTTCTCATTAATCATAAATTCTTTTCAATCACATCCTAATCCCATCCTGGTCTTGGTTCCCTAATTGATTAGAATGGGCCATCCTAGGATGTGTGTGGTGGCTCACACCTGTAATCCCAGCATTTTGGGAGTCTGAGGCAGGAGGAGCACCTGAACCTAGGAGCTCGAGACTAGCCTGGGCAACATAGTGAGACCCTGTCTCAACAAAAAATTTAAAATATCAGCCGGGTGTGGTGGGGTGAGCCAGTTATGCTGGAGACTGAGACAGGGATCACTTGAGCCCATGAGTTCAAGGTTGCAGTGAGCTATGATCGCACTACTGCATTCCAACATAGGCAACAGAGGAAGACCCTGTCTCGAAAAAAGAAAAGAAAAGAAAACCATCTTAATTGGAGTAGAGTTTAAAAGTCCTTGCAGGCTACTGTAGGGACTAGCCTGGTTTTCTTGACCAAGAATTTTTTATTGTGGCCATTGGGTCTACTTAACTTTGAGCCTTGGATGCAGGCCTCTCTCTCAGGGGCTGAGACCTCTCTGGGCCCTTGGTAGACAGACAGGAGTGGCTGGTTATGTGAACTGGATTATCACTTCTCTCCTTCTAGGGCACAGGACCGCCCTGGGCATTGAGAAAGGAGCACGATCCTAGTAGAGACCACAAAAGGATGTTCAATGGGATGGCAGGCGCTTGCCTCCGAGTTTAATTGGGCATCAAATGCCTGCATCATTGAAAACAATGACATAGTGCCTGGACAATGAATTGCAACTTCTTTCTCAACTATGGGACTAATCATAACTCAATACAATATATCACTGTACTTGGCTGAATCTTATTTCCTCTTCTACAAACAGGGGTTTAAAAAAACTCTAACACCTGTAATCCCAGCACTTTGGGAGGCCAAGGCAGGTGGATCACTTGAGGTCAGGAGTTTGAGATCAGCCTGACCAACATGGCGAAACAGTGTCTCTGCTAAAAAAAATACAAAATTAGCCAGGTGTGGCGGCACACACCTGTAATCCCAGCTACCTGGGAGGCTGAGGCAGGAGAATCACTTGAACCCAGGAGACAGAAGTTGCAGTGAGGCAAGATTGTGCCACTGTACTCCAGCCTGGGCAACATGAGTGAAACTCCATCTCAAAAAAACAAAAAAACAAAAAACCTAACTGGTGAGAGTCAAATGAGTTGATTCTGTGAAGGTCTCTGAAAAAGCAGGCTAAGAAATGATTATCAGTAGTTTTTTCATTAATAACAGTGCTGCTAACATCTCTATTGCAGTTTATAGTTTACAGGAGTCCTTCTCAAATTCTAACACGCATATGAAACACCAAGGGGTCTTGCTGAAATGCAGATCTTAGATTCAGTAGGTCCAGGCTTGGACTGAGATGGTGCTGTTCACATACCACGCTTTGAGTAACGAGGGTTTCCAGTAATTTGCAAATATGAAAATTTCTAACAGTAGATTCCTAGCAGACTTCCTGTCACCAGTTGTTTGTGTACCTCACTTATTAGATGGTCAAAATAGCCTGGGCCTTTAATAGCCTACAGGTGATATAATTGAACAATGCAGATTTTTAAGGTAGAAACTCGAATCTACACAAGATTTTCCTAAGTGTGCTTGATATGTCAATAGATGTTACTTTAAAAAGGTGTAGTTAACCGGGCATGGTGGCTGATACCTGTAATCCTAGTATTTTGGGAGGCCAAAGCGGGAGAATCTCTTGAGCTCAGGAGTTCAAGACCAGCCTGGGCAACATAGGGAGAACCTATCTTAGGAAAAAAAAAAAAGATGTAGTCACATACATTTGGTGAACCTGGAGTTAAGCAAATTAAACCAAATTTTTTACTTGAGAGCATTATCACTTATGATGCTGTAAAAATTACCTGCCACATTTCTGAGGTTTGATAATTTTGTCTGAAATAGACAGCAAACAGACTAATAAGAGAAAAAGCGTACCAATTTATTAACATGCAGATATATGGGAGCCACACAAAGCATAAAACTCAAAGAAGAGCAAGATGATTAAAGCTTAAATACCCTCTTCGTGGGGGAGAGGAAGTGAGGGGATGTAGGCTATTTTAGAAGAAGAGTAAATGATTTTTTAGGGGAGATGAATGGTTCCAAAGAACAGACGATATCCTGGGACAACTGGGCTCTGGGTGTTGTGTCAGCTCTAGTCTTCCTTCTTGCAATACGCATCAGTTTCCTCAAGCAGGTGAAATATGTGGGGAAGGGATCCACAGCAATTGAATTGAATTGAAGATTCCAGAGGAGGCTTTAGGTAGAGAACTTCAGAGAAAATCCTTCCCTGCATTTGCTGCTCCCCAGGTACTCTCAGTTTGAAGTCCCAAACAACCTATTTTAGGGTATCATTTTCTGAGCCCTAACAATGCTTTCTTTCTCCTATTAGCAACATAAAATCCAAACATAAATTGCTTAAATAAGGACATTTCATTTTTCTCCCCATACAAGAAGTCTGGAGGCAGGGAAATTCTAATTAATCCATTGGCTCAGAGACATGATTAAAGACCCAGATTCTGTCTATCTTCTTGCTCTGCCATAGATGGCAAAGCACATAGGCCTTGTCCTCAGGATGGCTATCCTTATGACAGAAGATGACTGTGGCAAAATAAACATCACATCCTGATGATAGCCAAAGGCAAAAAATGGGTTATTGCTTGTCTTTTTCCTTCAGATGTTGTATTTTTCAGTGGTGGAATTTCTACTGAGGTATTTTTACAGTTTTGCTGAGATTTCCCATCTTTTCATTAATTGTGAGCATATTCTCATTTATGTTCTTGAAAATGGTTATAATAGCTGCTTTAAAATTCTTGTCTGTTAGTTTTTACATCTGGGTTATCTCAGGTTGTTCTCCACTGATTCCTTTTTATCTTTTGTATGGGTCACATTTTTCCGTTTCTTCTAATGTCAAATATCTTTAAACTGTCTCCTGAATGTTGTGAATATATAGTATAGGGACTCTAGATTCCTTTTGTTCTTCTGAAAAGTATTACTGTTTGTGTTTATTGTTTTAGCTAGCAGTTAACTTGGCTGAACTCTCAAACTGCAAATGCTGTCTTCTCTCTGCTGAATAGGAACTGAAATCTTTATTTTATTTTTGTAGAGATGAGGTTTTGCTATGTTGCCCAGGCTGGTCTAGAACTCCTGGGCTCAAGCAATCCTCCTGCCTCAGCCTCCCAAAGTGCCTGGATTACAGGTGTGAGCCACTGTACCTGGTTAGGAACTGAAATCTTGATTTAGATCCTTTGGCCTTAGCTGTGCAGCTTGGAGTCTGTCCCACACATGTGGGGTTCAGAGATTTGAGCAGAATCTATACACAGAATTTGAGGCTACTCATTTATGAATTTGAGGAATTCTACTACTTCTTCTCCTTTCCAGGATTTCCTTCCTCACTTTCCAGCTGTGTAGTCACCAGAACTCTGTCCTCTGGTTTTTCGTGCCAGTACAAGTGTGAGCTTTATATCCTAGTTTTAACCACCCCACTCGTCCCTGACTAGGGGCTTCCCTCAGCAAAAACCTATGGAACTTTTTTTTTAAAAATTCACTGCTATTCCCTTCATCCAAGTATTGACTCCCCTCCAATATCCATGTCTTTTGATCACTCTCCAGGGCTTTCATAGTTGCTTTTTATATTTTTGTCATGTGGGAGGTTTGTGGTCCCATGGAAGATGGGACTACTGAATTCAGCCACTACTGAATGCAAAATTTTTGTTAGTGTCCTTTTAAAGAGCAAAGACATCTTTCTCAGAATTCCTCTGCAGATTTATTCTCTGTCTTATTGGCCAGAATTGTTTTCATCTGCTCTTTCTTAAACTCCTTTGTTCAAGGCTGCAGTGAGCTATGACACACCACTTCATGCCAGTCTGGGTGACAGAGTATGACCCTGTCCCTAAAAAATAAAAATAAAGATAAAAAACAGAAAATGCCATTGATGGTGAGATGCATCTCAATATCAGAAACCTTACAATGTGGGGGGAAAATATATGCCTTAGAATTGAGAAATATATTGAAAAAGTATATTTATTTTACTTTGCTATGCATCAGAAAGTGTTTTAAATTATTTAATTTTTGAACCAGAAACATATTTACATGGTTCAATATTCAGAAATTGCAAAAGTATTGTCAGGGACATGTTTCCCAACTTCCCATCTCTCGGTCCCCTTCCTTGAGGCCACCAATGTCTTCAGTCTCTGTGTCTTGTTCACAGGTAGTTTATCCTTATCTCTGCAAGTGAAGTCTTATGTTCTTTGCCCCCTTTTTTACACAAATGGTAGCATATTATACACCCTCTTCTGAACCTTGTTTTTTCACTTAAAATATCATACAGATGAATCCACATCAGGTCTGTTTCGATTATTTTTATTTCTTTTGTTTTTCTAAGATTACATCACAAGCATTTTTCTCTGTCTTTCATATGATTGTTTTCTGGGGCAGGGAGTGGGGCATGGGCTCTGTTGCCCAGCCTGGAGTGCATGCAGTGGTCCATCACAGCTCACTGCAGCCTCGACCTCCCAGGCTCAAGCAATCCTCCTGCCTCAGCCTCCCAAGTAGCTGTGACCACAGGCATGTACCACCACACGTGGCTAATATTTTGTGTGTGTGTTCTGTAGAGATGAGGTTTCACCATGTCTCCCAGGCTGGCCTTGAACTCCTGGGCTCAAGCAATCCTCCCTCCTCGGCTTCCCAAAGTGCTGAGATTATAGGCATGAGCCACCAAGCTTGGCCATGATCATTTTAATGATCATTTTTAATGATTGTTCAGTTTTGTGAGGTGACTAGACCGCAGTTTAATAACGGATCCCTGTTGTTGGACACTTTGGTTGCTTCCAGTGTTTTGCTGTGACAGAGAGCACTGCAATGATCATCACTCATTCAACAGGTATTTTTCTGATCACCGTGAATGGCAATCCTGTGTACCAAAGTGTCTTCCCCTAAGGGGCTTACAATCAAACTGCAGGAACAGCCAGGGAAGTAAATAAGTCGCGGAAGTGTTCTATCCCCCAAAGAGCCTCTGAGTACGGTCTGGGCTGCCACATGAGGAAAAGGGAGGAGGGTGTTGATGGGCTTACCTATGTGTTCAGGCCAGTGTAAATTAATAAGTTAGGTTACAATTTATTCATTAGGCTTGTGAATTCAGTGGACATGTGTCCAACTCAGGCGTACTTCCAATCTTCATGCACTGATCATATCACTGTCCTAGGGCCCCAGCTGCCCTGAACTTACAAAAGTGAGAAATAAAGAATAAAATCAGTTAACGCTTTGTAAGCACTTTCCATGTGCCAGGACGAACTCCTAGGAGGCAAGTCTAATTATTTTCCCTTTTCCTAGATGAGAAAACGAAGGCACAGAGATATTAAATAACCTGTCAAAGGTACAACAAACATAGCTCTGTCTTGAACTAAGACAGCTGGGCTCCCTAAGTGGCCACACTGTACCGCCCTGAGAAAGGCAGCTGGACTTATCCCTGTGACTTATCCCTGGTGGCACATCTTGTCTTTGCTCCATGGAGGCTGATCTGATCCTTTTCTCTTCCTTTAACCAGGGTAAACTCAGGGTGCCTTTATTTCTCATTTATTGGGTGAGCATTTTCCCAGGATGAGCATGGCTTTTGTTCCTCTAGGGAGAATCACCTGCCAGAACCTTTGAGATTGGGATTGTCCTCCACCACTGGGGAGTGGGTGCAGAGGTTCTTTCAACCCTGCAGCCTGGCAGGGTAAGGAGGCTGAGAGCCTAGGGGTGACCCAGACCTCACACAGTTGGTCCTGGGGCCACAGAAGCCCAGGCTGATCCTCTGGCTCAGACCCGTCCCCCCTTCAATCCACTTTCCCCTGTCCCCAACCTTGTCTCACCCCACCTCTGTCCCACAGACAACCCTCCCATCCCCCACTGCTCCCTCTCTGCCCTCGGTCCCCAGACAACAACAAGCCTACATCTCATCAGCCAGACTGGGATACGCAGCACATGTTATGAAACCTCCTGCCCCATGTCTAATAGTTCAATTTCTTCATAGCTATTGGAACAAAAGGCCCTCTTCACCTCAGAATATTCCAAATGCCAAAACAAACAGCAGTGCACAGAAAACGTGACCATCCACAGCAATTCTTCTTTGTTTACTGTAATAGAAGCAACAATGAAAACAATACAAGAGGCTGGCAGTAAAAAATGGGTTTCCCTCCACCCACAAGCCCCAGTCCCCTCCTCAGAAGTAACCATCCTCAGCAGTTTTATTTCTGAAATGTTACATACATATACATAGAGCAGCTCTGCCCCACCTTTTAGACATAAATGGTAGCATACTATATTGCTTGACTCCTTGTTTTTTTATTGTTATTTTTCCTTCTTACCGATATGCCTCGGAGAACTTTCCCTATGAGCACATCCAGGTCCACAATTATTATTTTCAATAGCTGCAGAGAATTGCATTATGTGGCTATACCATCATTCATTTAACTAGCTTGCATTGATACATTTTTAGTTTTTTTCTGGATCTTTGCTATTACAATTGATGTTGTATTTAACAATCCTGTGCATATATTTTTGGAAGCCTCCTATGAGTATTTCTGTAGGATAAATTCCTGCAAGTATTGACTTTTAAATAGATTGTGCCAAATTGCACACCCAACTGCAGCTTTTCAAAGGAGACTGAAAGAATAGCTTAGGCTTGATGGTCAAATTGTTTAAAACAACCAAGATTTTATTTTATATGGGAGAGCATTCTGATGCCTTTAAAACAAACCATGAACACAAAACTATAAACTGTAAAAGAAAATAATGATACATTTTATTACATTAAAATTTAAAACTTTTGTATCACCAAAGACACAAATGTTAAATAAAATGTTAAATGAAAAACCACACACTGCAGGAGAAGATATTTGCAATGCATTCAATGGAGCCAATATTAGTACCAAAGTCTACATGTTATTAACAACAAGACAAACACCTCCTGCCTTGTATTCCCAAATGGAAAAAGGCTAAGAACAAGCCATTCAGAGAAAGGAAACCGGAACAACCAATGAAAATACGAAATGATGCCTAGCTTCACCAAGAAGTAAGGAAAATATAAATTAAACAAAAACAACAGTGAGATGGTATTTCACACCCCTCAGACAGGCAAAATATTTTCAGTCTGGTAATAACAAGAGAAGTGACATGATTAGATCTCTTACAAACACTCAGTGGGAGTGGAAACTGGCACACCCACTCTAGAGAGCAACTGCACAACTCCTTGGAGAGTTGCAGGGTGTCCACCGTATTCACTGCGCTTTCCTATTTTGTGAATTCTTGATGCTCTGGCATTCGTGGCCTCGCTGATGGGGATGAGGCTGCCCCTCCCAGGGCTACCCCATTCTTAGAGATAGCAGAGGGCTGGGGCAGGTGGAGCAGCGGCGCCTCCCATAGGTAAACTAGCCCTTCCAGAGCCCATGCTGTGATCCACCTCCTCTCTCTGGCTCTTCCACTCCAAGAGGCGAAATCACCCAGGGCCAGGCACCAGTCAACTACAGATCACCCCTATGGCCCAGAGCCTGCCACCTTGATTTGAACCAGCCAGTCCTAAGCTGTTTCTCTGCCCTGCCTTGCCTTTCCCACGGAAAACACCATAAAGCCTCTGAGCTGTGCCCTCTCTGCATCCCTTCTGCCCCATGACCGAAACTGAGGCTTCCCCATATGGTCTTTCATGGCGAGGAAATGTAAATACCCGTAATAGAAATCGCTTCAATGGCACTAGCCTCTCCATGTGGTAACTCAGTCACCTCCATTGACTGAATTCCTGTGGGTACCATTGATAAACCTACATTGTAACCTGAGAAATTCCTGTGCAGGGCAAAGAAGGATGTACACAAAAGTGTTCACTGCGGCATTGCTTGTTACAGCAAAACAATGCAAGCAGCCCACATGCCCATCAGGAGGAGAATGATACATATGCTGTCCCACGGTCTCAGAATGTGCCACCAGAAAGCAGGAAAATGGAAAAGACTAGAGCCAGGGATCATAACGCCGATTAAAAACAGCAGTTTGCAAAATAAATGCGATGTATTTGTTTATGTAAAAAATTTTAAAACATTTATAAAACATAGTATATATTGTTTATAAAACATATTCATGTACTAAGAGTATAAAAACATGGAAGGGAAACAGTCCCTTCAATCTGGAACATGGTTCTCATGGGAGGGAAAGTGAAGGGTGACATTGATTAGGAAACATTTTGAGGAGGTTTCACCTTTACTTGTGATGTCTCATTGCTTTAAAACCAGAGAAATAACTGAGCCAAATGTAGTAAAATGTTTGTTTGTTTTTGAGAAGGAGTTTCATTCTTGTTGCCCAGGCTGCAATGCAATGGCATGATCTCAGCTCACTGCAACCTCTGCCTCCCAGGTTCATGCGATTCTTCTGCTTCAGCTTCCCAAGTAGCTGGGATTACAGGCATGCACCACCACACCTGGCTAATGTTGTGTTTTTTAGTAGAGATGGGGTTTCTCCATGTTGGTCAGGCTGGTCTCGAACTCCCGACCTCAAGTGATCTGCCCACCTCGGCCTCCCAAAGTGTTGGGATTATAGGTGTGAGCCACTGCGTCCGGCAAAATGTAGTAAAATGCTAAGATTTCTTCAATCTGGCTGTTGGATACATGAATGTTTGCTGTACCAGTTTGGGCACTTTATGTTAGAGCTCTTTCATTGTGAGAAAAAAGATGTTATTTAGGCTGTATGAATAATCTCAAGGTTCTACAAATAACAACAGGTCAGGAAACCAGCAAGCTTCTCAACTGTGTCCATCTCAGCTGTGTCAAAGCTTCTCCTCTCTCCTTACATTGTATCTTTCGAAATTCCTGACTTTTTGGAAACATTTAAACACTTCTACCCCCACCACAGATATGTCTATAGGTTTGGTCAAGGATTCAGAAATTAAGTCACACACCTCAAAAAGCCAGTGCTACACTGGAGGACTGTTTAATTAGTTATCAGGGCCGGGCATGGTGGCTTACACCTGTAATCAGGCACTTTGGGAGGCTGAGGCGGGCGGATCACCTGAGGTCAGGAGTTCGTGACTAACCTGGTTAACATGGTGAAACCACATCTCTATTAAAAATACAAAAATTTGCTGGGTGTGGTGGTGCATACCTGTAATCTCAGCTACTCCAGAGGCTGAGGCCAGAGAATCTCTTGAACCTGGGAGGCAAAGGTTGCAGTGACCTGAGATTGTGCCATTGGGCTCCAGCCTGGGCAGCAAAAGTGAAACTCCGTCTCAAAACAAAAAAAAAGAAAAAAAGAAAGAAAGAAAAGAAAAGAGTTATCAGAACTCCACTCTATTTTTCAGGAGGGGTAGAGAAGAGAAAAAACATTTTTTTTTTACTTATTATTTTTTTTTCTTGATGGAGCCTCATTCTTTCACCCAGGCTGGAGCGCAGTGACACAATCTCAGCTCACAGCAACCTTCACCTCCCGGGTTCAAGCAACTCTCCTTCCTCAGCCTCCCGAGAAGCTGCGATTACAGGCATGTGCCGCCACCACACCTGGCTGACTTTTGTATTTTTAGTACAGACGGGGTTTCACCATGTCGTCCAGGCTGGTCTTGAACTCCTGACCTCAGGTGATCCACCCAGCTCTGCTTCCCAAAGTGCTGGGATTACAGGCGTGAGCCACCGCGCCTGGCTACTTCTTGGTTTCTAACAAAAATAACTTGGTAAAAAATTTCTTAAAAAAATACAAATTTTCAAATTAAGTTTTTCAGAATTTTCATGAATCAGTTATTTTACCTACAGTAACAAAATATGTATACCTTAAAGTATTTCTTTTGTTTTTACTAAAAGCAAAGGGCATATTTCATTTGTTCCTCTCAAAATAAGGGCTACATTTTTCTAGAAGTATTTAAGAGCCCTTACATTGGCCATGAGGTTTTCAGCAGCAAATATCAAGTGAACAGTGACTAAAAACAAAGACATTGAGTTACCTGACATCACAGGACGCACACACACAAATGGTAGGGGGGTTGTTGCAGTCACACAAGAATCTCAGCATGGACACAGACTTTTTCTTGTTTTTTCTTATACGATTTTCAGTGCCTTAGCCAGCCTTCAAATTTGCCCTCGGTAATACCTACCCTCTAGTATTCACACCTTTCCTACGTTTTACCAGGGCTGGTCGATGTGACCAATAGTATAGATGAGATTATATCAGATATTTTTATAAAAGACTGCAGCTTCTGTCTTGGGCTCACATGCTCTCCTTCCCTTGTTCTTTCTCTCACTCTTCATCTCTCACTGAAGAAAGTCATCTGCCAAGTTGTGAGCCACACAGTGGAGCAGCCCACATCGTGAGGCATGCAAGCTTTTGTCAACACTGACCAAGAACTGATACCCACTGGCAACCAGAAGGGGAGCTTGGAAGTGGGTTCTTTAGCTCCAATGAGCCTTGAGATGACTGCATCCCTGGCTGTCAGCGTGAATGCCACCTTGAGAGATGCACAGCCAGAACCACCTGCTAAGCCGTTTGCAGTTTCCTGACCCTCAAAAATGGTGTGAGATAATATGTTCTTATTGTGTGAAAGTGCCATGTTGTTGGCGGGGGGATCTACGGGAAGGAGAGTGGGAGGGCAGGTGAGGGAGGGATAACGTGGGGAGAAATGTCAGGTATAGGTGATGGGGGGATGGTGGCAGCAAACCACCTTGCCATGAATGTGCCTATGCAACAATCTTCCATGGTCTGCACATGTACCCCAGAATCTTAAGTACAATAATAAAAAAAAATGCCATGTTTCAGGGTAAATTGTTATGAAGCAATGGATAACTAATACACTTAGTGTGTCTGCCACATTTCCCCTGATGGATGAAAAGCAACTGTCATAGATCCACACAGCATGTGCCCCCAGGACAGTGTCTTTGGCAGGAAGAAAAGGGGATGGAGCTGCAAGGGGCTCCCTATGTGCCTTTTTCCTTTTATCAAGGTGGAAAATCTAAGAAGCCACCCAGCAGAGTCCCTGTTACTTCTCATTATCCAGGGGAATGGGGCTTGATGAAGTCATGATTCACCCTTAGCTGACACCAAGGACCAGGCTTTTCAGCTGCTTTACTTGGAGGTGGCCAAGGAGCAAGTGGGCTGGAGATGGCTGCTGGTGCCAGCAATGGTCTCTGCCAGCCTCCCACAGGCTGTATTTGTCTGATTGTTCGCACCTCCATTTGTCTGATTGTACTTCGTATTTACTGTGAGCTGGAAGTTAGGCCTCAATTAGATTCCAGTGACATTGTTTTGGCACGAATATTCATGGGTGAGGTTGTGACCTTCCTACTCTACCGAATCAAGAAACCACCGGGTTCTTCACTAAATGAACATTTTTGGGATGTCAGCAGAGGGTGATACCCCATGAGGCAAAGCCAATCTGGAATCAATGTGCATCTTTTTCCCCAGTATCCATCCTAGGTGGCTTCATATATCTTAAACTTATAGGGAGTTCAGGTTCCTATAGAAATTCATTTTGGGTTGTTTCGTTGGAAGTGTGTGTGATAAGCAATCTGTTTCTCACGCATGATTTCCTCAGGGACTGATGAGTCATACGAGCAGTGTTAATGCAGTTAAAAAACACCTGCAAAGATCATGAGATGACTAAAAATCAAATGCTGGAAATCAAGTCTTCCTCGATGTCATTCACTTGACGTTCTTAGGGCATGAGTAGAAGGTCAGGAACGAGGGCGAATGAGAGGAAGCTTCTCAAGAGTTTAGCAGCAAGCAGAGGACAGACAGGCTGAGGCCTGTTGCTCACCAGCCCTTGTCAGCTGTGGAGACCAGTCTACCAGGCCCAGCCACTGGGGGCCAGGTTAGCAGCTCCTCCACGGCTTTCCCGGGCACAGTCACGGATTTCTGGCTGGCTTGTTTGCATGGAAGACGCTGTGCGGCACTGCCGTCTCCGTGTCTACACGGAACAGAAACATATGTGCGTTCATGCAAGTCAGCCAGGTCCGAGGAGGTGGGGACAACAGAGGCCATGTCAGGATGTGCTGTCTCTGAAGGGGTGGTGGGTCCCCAGCACCCCCAGGTGCCTGCAGCCCATGTACAGCAGGTGGCCTTGCTTTCTGTTTCACTGGGATGACCCGGAAAAAGAAATTTGTCCATAGCTGTCCTCCCTTCAGCATGACCCCATGCCCTCCTCCACCTGCTTGCCCTTCTCTGCTGCCTCAGTGGCAGGGGTCTCTGTCCTTGCTTCTGGTGCCATCCCTGCCATCCCCCTCCGTGGATAGAGCCCACTGTCTTGCTGTCGTCTCAGATGCATGGTAAAGTAAAATCATCCTCCGCCCAGCCTCCCTGGGTCTATCCCAGTTTCCCCACCTGTGCTGAAGACAGCCCCACTCCTCCCTACCCCCAGGCTAAAAGCGAGGCCTCCGCCATGACTCACCCTGCCCATCCAACCAGTCCCTACCCCTGAGAATCTTCTGCAGCAATAACTTCACTTGTCTTCCCGCAGCTGCCACCCTGGCCTGGCCACCACCATCCTTGGAGGATGGGCCGCCATCCTCCTTCCTCAGCCTCTAGCCTCAGTCGCATCTTCCTTCCAAGACTCTGCTGCCTGAGACCCCTCCAAGCTCCTCTGCATGTCGCATGTGAATCAAGCCTTCCCCTTTGGACCCTGCCTCTCTATTCCACCTTAACTCTGGGGTCCATCTGCTCCAGAAGCCTTGACTCTTACTACCCTCTGGTAACCACAGGTGTGCCCTGTGCCAGGCAACCTATAGTCATTACCTTTAGCCTTACAGCTACTGGGCAGCACAGGAATGACAGTATTGTCCCTTTCACAGATGAGGAAAACTGAGGTCCAGAGAGATCATGCATGGGCCACACTGCCTGTAAACAGCGGAGCTGGGATCCAACGCCATGACTTGGAAGGCCTCTCATCCAAAGCCCTTCATCCTGTGAAACAGACCCTGGGACACCCCTTCCCTCCTGTGTAAGGGGCTCCTGCTGCGCCTCATCCCAGTGCCCTACCTGCTCCTCCCCACTGCCTCCAGCCCCGTAGCCCACAGCTCCGCGGCACAGTTCCTCAGAAGTTCTAGCCCACACTGCTCAGTCCCACCTCTTAACTTTTCTGGCAGGAATCTCAGCCCGGCACGGTTTAGTACTTAATTATAGATTGCCTTGTATGGTTCTCTGCTTATTTCACATTTGCCTGTCTTGTTCCCAAGAAGCCTGCAAATGTCTGAATTGAGGATGGAGCTTCTATGTACTCCTGTCCCCAGGGCCCCAACACAGCACAGTGCTGGGCATGCAAGTACTCACTGGAGCTGACCTGACCTCCCAGGAAGGGGACAGCGTCTCTGCTGTCCAAAAGCTGACTGGACTGCACCCTGACACACCCATCCCCACCCCAGCAGAATGCCTCAGATCTCTGCACACACACTCACACATGCATACATGTGCACATACACACACACATATGCACACACTTTATCTGTTACACATCTAATGTAAAGGTCTCTTCAAACTGTGGCAATTATACGCCTGGAATTACCTACCAAAGACAGAAAACACCCTCCTTTTTTTTTTTTTTTTGAGACAGAGTCTCACTTTGTCACCAGATTGGAGTGCAATGGCGAGATCTCGGCTCACTGCAACCTCCACATCCCAGATTCAAGTGATTCTTCTGCCTCAGCCTCCTGAGTAGCTGGGATTACAGGTGCGTGCTATCACACGTGGCTAACTTTTGTATTTTTAGTAGAGACGGGGTTTCACTATCTTGGCCAGGCTGGTCTTGAACTCCTGACCTCGTGATCCACCTGCCTCAGCCTCCCAAAGTGCTGGGATTACAGGCGTGAGCCACCGAGCCCGGCCTAGAAAACTCCCTCCTAATTGAAGCCTGGCCTTGCTCTGCCTGTGGAATTCTCATGTAGATCAGTGAGTCCGCCAGCATGGTGTGAGCTCCCCAGGGGCAGGGACGCCACTGATGTCTCATCCTGACAGAGAGGCTGGAGCTGGATTGGCACTTGGTGGAGGCCTTGGTGTCTTGATTCTGATTCTGCTCCTCTTGCTGTATGGTCTCTGAGGGGAGCGGGGAGAGGCAATCTTGCCTTCTTTGTGATATCTCTACGAGGGGACATTTTTCGAGTGTGAGGACCACTCCTCCTCCTCATTAGGACCACATTAGGCGGCTCCTCAGGGGGCGGAACCATTACCCCTGGAGCTAACCCTGGTCCACCTCCCTCACCAAAACGTTTCTCTGCCCTGACCCCGACGTCCCCACAGGTGACCTCCCCAGCTGCTCATCTTTGGGGTTAAACACTGCTACCTCAAACTTCTCATTTCTGAGCGGGAAGAAGAGCACACAACACGAAGCCTCACACACTTATAGTGATCTAGATTTCAGGTTGATTTCTTCCTGCACACTTAGAAGATAGCATGAGGACTTGGGGCTTGGTGAGAGGGCACTGGCCAAGGTCACGGGGTCAGTGAAGGGCCCAGGAGAAGAGACAGTGAGAGGTGCAGAGGCGGTGGTGGGTGGAGCCCCTAAAACTTCTCTGACAATTTTACCCAGGGCGGATGCTAACATGTAAATAAACAAGTGAATAAACAAAGGGGTGCTTCTGTAAGAAGAACAAATAAAAATGCTTGTGTAACACATCACACATACCACACTGCCTGAAGGAGCCCAGAAGGGGCATCTCTTTCGGGGAACCCATCCAAAAGAGACAGCGTGGGCATCATCCTTCTGGAGGGTGGCGGGCTTGGAAGCCCTTCACTGCTGCAGCAGCATGTGGGGGAGGGAGGTGCCCACTGATAACCATCACAGAGGTTTTGCAACTGAATGTTGCAGCTGAGGGCTGGGCAGAGCCCGCCTCCTTGGGCATGGCCCTGTGTGGGGAGCAGTGAACACGCCTCTGTGTACCACGGATGGGCAGAGGGCTGAGGAGCCTGTGCCCAAGATGAATCTAGCCAAGAAATGAAGTCGGCGAGGGGCTCACAGGATCAGGACCCTGCTCACACACCAGGGGGACCTTCTGCATCTTGTCCTGGGGCCCCTTTCCAACTTTTGGGGCTGCCTCCTGGCAGAGCTTAACAGGCCGAGGCAGCTGCCTGAGCAGCCTGTGGTTGCTCCAGCAGACTGGGTAGGGACAGCCACATTCCAGGCTCCGGGCTAGCAGGGAAGCTGGGCAGGGAGTTCCTACAGGGAGCGGCAGCCCAGGCTCGGGCAGGCAAGTGCTGTAGGGTGGTTCCTCCTGCGGAAAGCCAGAGGCCGAGGAGATGGAAGAACAGGTGTTCAAGGGGGACCCGGACACCCCCCACTCTATCTCCTTCTCCGGCAGTGGATTCCTCTCCTTCTACCAGGCCGGGGCCGTGGATGCCCTGCGGGACCTGGCCCCCCGGATGCTGGAAACGGCCCACCGCTTCGCAGGGACATCTGCAGGTGCTGTGATCGCTGCCCTGGCCATCTGCGGGATTGAAATGGGTAAGGGTAAGGCCTGTGTTCTAGGTCCCCTGGAAAGTCTCTAGGGGGATTCCACGGAGACAGAATGAGCCTGAAGGAGGCTGGGGATGCTTTAGGGAACAAAGCCAGGACTGGGTGGCAGGAAGGGAAGGGAAGAGCTGAGTGGAATATGACGGCAGCAGCTGTGACATCTGAAGGTTGGGGTCTGCGAGGCCCCAGTCTCTGACCTGCAGGGTGAGCCTGGACCCCTGTCCCTCTTCCTCAGTGCCCTTACCTGTGAGATGCTCTGTCTCCCGGCACCTGGGAGAGTGAAGGGCAGTATCTCCCTCCAACATCAAATCCACATTTGATGCTGCAAGAAGCTACCTGGCCATGCGGTCATACATCAGGTTCAATGTTGCCCTGCCTGGCCTCTTTTAAAATGTGAATACACTGGGGAGAGGCCACGCTTCAGCTCTCTATCACCCTGAGGTGGACAGACGTGCCCACCATTTCCAGGTGGCTGGAAAGATGAACGCCCTGAGGCTGGAGGGGTAGACAGGAGGGAGCCCAGAGTGGGGGAAGAATAGCAAGCGGAGGGAAGGCAATAGAGAAGCTCTTACTTCACCTTCTGCCCTGCCAGGGGCCTCAGCAAGAAGGACTGCTGCACTGCTGACCCAGAGAGAGAACACCGTCCTGGCCGGGGAGCAGAGGCACCTAGCAGCCCAAGGAACAGGCCCAGCAGCCTAGTGCACTGTCTTAGGGGGCATTCATTCCTTACGGAGCTCCCGTGCTGGGCCAGGCTCTGTTCTAGGCACTGAGGACAAAGTCCCTGTTCTTGTGGAGCAGAACTTCTAGAGAAAAGAAACAGATCATAAACATTCAAACAAGGCACCTTCTAGTGTAAGGTCGGGAAGTGATACGACCTACAAATAAAAGTACAGCAGGATAAGATGGGGACCATTTTAGAAAGGGGGTCAGGGAAGCCTTTCTGAGGAGGTGACCTTCAGGCCTAGAGCCGGGTATCGTGACAGAATACGTTACTGGGAGCTCCTGAGAAGGAGAATTCCTGGTGGAGGAGCAGCCATGAAGCCTGTGGTGTGGAGCAAGGTGGTGGGAGGTGGACAGGGGCCAGGTCCTGTGGCCTTAGTAGCAAGCTCTGATCTCACCTGAGGAGGATGGGAGGCTGTGACAGCAGGTGGGGAGGGGGCAGAAAGCGTGCGCTCCTCAGGTGGGATCTCAGCTCTGTGGTTTCATGATGCGGGCCTGAGGCAAGTTATTGAACGTTCTGTGCCTCTGTTTCTCCATCTAGAAAAGGGAGATCCTAATAGCCCCTAATTCCCAGCGTTGTTATAGCCGCGGTCTCCAGCCTTTTTGACACCAGGGACTGGTTTTGTGGAAGACAGTTTTTCCACATACCCGGGTTGGTGGGGGATGGTTTTGGAATGATTCAAGTGCATTACATTTGTTATGCACTTTATTTCTATGATCATTACATTTTAATATATAATGAAATAATTATACAACTCACCATAATGTAGAATCAGTGGGAGACCTGAGCTTGTTTTCCTGCAAGTAGATGGTCCCATCTGCGGGTGATGGGAGACAGTGACAGATCATCGGTCATTAGATCCTCATAAGGAGCATGCACCCTAGATCCTGCCCATGTGCAATTCACAATAGGGTTCCGGCTCCTGTGAGAATCTAATGCCGCCACTGATCCCACAGGAGGCAGAACTCAGGCAGTAATGTGAGCGACGGGGAGCCGTTGAATACAGATGGCATCTACAGATGCTTAAATACAGATGAAGCTTCACCTGCTGCTTACCTCCTGCTGTGTGGCCTGATTCCTAACAGGCCACAGACTGGGGGGCCATTTCCTGGGGTTTAGGAACCCCTGGTTATAGGATTAACTGAGCTAAAATGAATACCTGCTTAGAACGGTACCTGGCACACGGCAAGTGTTTGGAATATGGCAACCATCTGATTAGGGTTCTTAAGATCTCTGACTGATGGGCAGAGTGTGTTGGAAGGAGCGAGGTAGAAACTAGATGAGGGAAGAGATTGGATTCAGGATGCGCTTTAAAAGTGGAGCCAATGAGACTTGCTGAAGGGCCAGCTGAACTGTGTGAGGAAGAGGCTGCAGGGGCCTCCTCCCAGCCCAAGCAGGGTGCCTCCTTCCTGCCTGGGGACCTCTATGCTGGGTGGAAAGTCTTTGTTTTAAAGAATAATAGTAATGCTCATTCACTGAGTACCTCTAATGTATAAGATTTTCTTTTTAGTATCTCACAAGTAATAAACACGTTTTTCTCACTGGACAAAATTCAAACAATGCAAAAGTGTCCAGAGTAAAAGCACAAAGAGTAGAGAGAGGCCAGTCGTGGTGGCTTATGTCTGTAATCCCAGCACTTTGGGAGGCTAAGACAGGTGGATCAGGAGTTCAAGACCAACCTGGCCAAATGGTGAAAACCCTTCTCTACTAAAAAGAAAATACAAAAATTAGTTAGGTGTGGTGGTGCACACTTATAGTCCCAGCTACTTGGGAGGCTGAAGCGAAAGATTGCTTGAACTCCAGAGACAGAGGTTGCAGAGAGATAGCGCCACTACACTCCAGCCTCGGTGACAAAGCCAGATTCTGTATCAAAAAAAAAAAAAAAAAAAAAAGAATAGAAAGAAAGCCTCCATTCGCCTGGCTGCCCCTAATCCCACCCTCCCTCCTGTAGCCAGTGCTAAGGGTTCAGCATGGATCTTTCCAGATCTTTTTAATGCACAGTCTTCTGTGAATGGAGTCATTAATGGCTCCTCCCTAGTGGACTCCAGGCCTTTGGAATGGGGCTGGGGTGACACTCCCTACTCTGTCCTGGAGTCACAGAATTCCTGCCCTGGAAACACCTGGCACAGGGATTCTCTCTCTGTTTCCAGTCACTTTCGTTGCTCATCTGCTCCATTACCCTCACTCTTCTGTCTTTATGTCATCTTAAAATACAGCATCTGGGCACAGTGGCTCATGACTGTGATCCCAGCACTTTGAGAGGCCAAGGCAGGAAGATTGTGTGGGTCCAGGAGTTCAAGACAAGTCTGGGCAATACAGGGAGGCCCCAACTCAAAAAGAAAGAAAGGAAGGAAGAAAGCAAGAAAAGAAAGAAAGAAAGAGAAGAGAGAAAGAGAAAGAAAGAGAAAGAAGGAAGGAAGGGAGGGAGGAAGGACTTTTCAGAACGAATTTAACTCATCCTCATTCAGTGTGATGAATACTACTGCAAACTGCCTTGGCCAGGCTGTGATGGTCATGGACTGCAGTGGCGGGAACTAAAACCTGTGAAAAGGACACCAAGCAGTGGGGTATAATCAGGGACTAGGCTGTGGGCTGCTTGTAATTATGTCAGAAGTCCAGGGAGGGGTGAGGTATGTGTGGGACTCGCTCTGTCCACTCAGCAGCAGGTTTATGAGACTTGTCAATGTCACTCCAGTCTAGTTCATTCATTCATTTTAACAGCCATACAATTTACTCTTAACTAGCACTGCCTTTATATCAGGCACTGTTCTACCTCTGGCGTATTAACTCATTCAGTCCTCACAACAGCCCTTCTAGGTGAAAACTGTTATTATCCCCATTTTACAGAGGAGGAAACTGAGTCACAGAAAATTTAAATAACTTGCCTACAGTCATACAGATATGACTTGGTAAAACTAGAATTTGAACTCAGTCTGGCCAGAGTCTATATTCTTATCCTTTAAATGGCCCTGCTTAACAATACAGTGTTAAGGGGTGCGGAGGAAGGGTCGGGGAGTCTCTCTGTGCAGGTGGAATTTGCGCACAGACCTGAAGTGGGTAAAGGAATGAGTCCAAGAATATCTTGGGGAGAGCATTCTATGCAGAAGCTAAAGTCCCATCGTCATTTAGAAGCTGAAAAGGAACCAGAGCTAGGTCTCTGGTTTTTCTTCAAGTCTCTGCATTCCTATACCACAGTACAGTTAGCCATTTTATTGATGGATATGACCAATTTCTTTGTTGTTACAAACTTCCTTGTGTCGCCCCTGCTCACGTGGAATGTATATCATTCTAGGGTATGTGTGTCATTAACTTTGTTTAATGTCTTTGATAAATTACTAAACAGTTGTACCAATGTAATCACAAGCAGCAGATATGAGTTCTGATTTCCCCACAATGTCGCACTTGAAAATCTTATGCCGATTGAATGAACGTGAAATTCTACCTCACCTACTGTTTTTAATCTACCTATCCTGGTTCCAGAGATGCTTAGTATCCCCGTGTACTTACAGACCACTAGACGTCTCCTCTTCTGTACCTTGCCTACTCACCACCTTTCCCTGTTTTTTCCTACCGAGTTATCTTTTTTCTTTAATGTGTAGATGTTCTTTATATATTCTGTACGCTTAACCATTCGCCAGTCATACACAATGCACCTGTCTTTTCCCACTCTATTTCTTGTCTTTATTTTGCTTTGATGTCTCTTGTTAGCCACAAGATTTTAATTTTAATGCAGTCAAACCTTTTCTTCTTACAATTTTGGTTTTTTTTTTTCTTTTTTTTTTTTTTCTTGAGACTGGGTCTCATTCTGTCACCCACGTTGGAGTGAAGTGGCACAATCATTGCTCACTGTAGCCTCAAACTCCCAGGCTCAAGTGATCCTCCTGCATCAGCCTCCTGAGTAGCTGGGACCACAGGTGTATGCCACTATGCCCACTTAATTTTTTAAAAAAATTTTTGTAGAGTCAGGGTCTCATTATGTTGCCCAGGTTGGTCTTGAACTCCTGAGTTCAAGCAATCCTCCCTCCTCAGCCTCCCAAAGTGCAAGGATTACAGGCATAAACCACTGTGCATGGCCATTTTCTTATCATTTGTGTTTTAAAATGTCTTTATTGCAATGATTTCTTCTACGCTCTTTCAGAAGTTTTGAAGTTTTCATATTTAGGTTAATTCTTCAGGAATTTACTTTGTTGATGGTTGAGGTAGAGATCTAAGCTTTAAATTGTTTTGCCATGTGATAGCCTGTTAGAGGCTATCTCCACACTTACTTGAAATGCCGCTTCTGGCATATTCAAGTCTCTCTTCTATTCTGTTAGCTAATTTGTCTATTTCTGTTTTAATCATTATAGTCTTATAGTAAGAGGTTCATTACATGTGACAAGCAATCTCCTCCTCCTCTTCCTTCTCTTTTCTTCTTCAAATATTGCCTCCATTGTGCTTGGCCCTTTCCCCACCCCATGTGAAAAGCTCTGCTGGGATTTCAGCTGAAATTGCATCTTCCCATTTATAAATATAGTTGATCTTTCTATTCCGGTCTTTTTTTGTCCTTCAGTAAAGATTATGTGTGTTTTACTAGACTTATTTCTCCCTTGTAGTTTTATTGCTATGGGAAATGGGACTTTTTTCCCCATGGCATTTTCTTTTTTGATTTATTTATTTTTTTGTGAGACAGACTCTTGCTCTGTTGCCCAGGCTGGCATGCAGTGGTGTGATCTCGGCTCACTGCAACCTCCGCCTCCTGGTTTCAAGACATTCTCCTGCCTCAGTCTCCTGAGTAGCTGGGCTCACAGGCACCCACCACCCCACCCAGCTGATTTTTGTATTTCTAGCAGAGATAGGGTTTCACCATGTTGGTCAGGCTGGTTTCCAACTCCTCACCTTAAGCAATCCACCCACCTCGGCCTCCCAAAGTGCTGGGATTACAGGCATGAGCCACCGCACCTGGCTAGCATTTTCTGAGGCCCTCCTCAAGGCCATGCCCCTACTTTTGCAGCCGGGTTGGGGCTTTTCTGTCCTGAGATTCTGTATTTTGTTCCTGTGAAAGCTGAGGCAGCAGAGGATGCATCTCCTGGCATGTACATACACCCAGTTCTGTGACCAGGCCAGTTTAGGGCACATGAAAATATTTATAAAAGCACTTAACACAGTGCTTGCTTTTCACTAGAGATGTGGTAACCTTCATTAATCCATTCATTCACCTAGGAGGGGTGGTCTCCATGATTGCCACTGGGGGATCCAGAGTTTCCAGTTTTGTCGGAAGTGGGCTTGGAAATGTGCCCCAAAGCTGCATTTGCATAATTTTGAAAAATAAAATATTTTTTATCAAAGAATACTGATTTGGCAGACTTAAAACCCTACTCCCACTCAAGCTACTTCTTGGTACCTTTCCCCCATAAAAAACTGCATGACGAGCCAGTCCCTCCCTTCCTTTCTTCCTTCCTTCCAATGTTAGTTGAGCATATACTAGGCCCTGCAGAGGATATGAAGATATAACACAAAATGAAACTCTGGTCTTGCTACAAGGTGCTTACAGTCCACCCAAACTTAAAGGCAGCTACCAAATAGTCATAACAAAAGAAAGTTCCAATTGAATGTTAGAGAATTATAAGGCATAGGAGTGCAGAGGGATGGAGAAAACACTTCCAAACATGGAAGGCCTCATGGAAGTGGCATTTGAGCTAGTCAGTTCTTGACGTAGAAGTTGGACAGGTAGAGACAGGTTGAGCGGGAACCAAGGCTTCCAGCAAGGACATGGCATGACAACACGGCAAAGCCATGCAATGGGGAAATGTGATGCCTCCAGAGCATGGTAAACAGTGCAAATCAACTGACGTTGGGAGTTGAAGGACGTTGCCTTTCCTGTGGTCTGAATGCCCCCTGCCATGACTACACTCCACCTGGTCGGAAAGGGAAAAGGGAAGGGCACGGCGCATCCCTTTAGAGCAGGACTTGGAGGTGACACATTTCCTGTCAGCTACATCCCATGGATTGGAATTTAGTCACATGGTCACACCTGATTGCCAGAGAGCCTAGGAAATGTAAACTTTATTTTGGGAGGCCACGTGGCCAGCTAAAAACTGGAGGTTCAATTACTAAGAAAAAAGGGGAGAATGGATACTGGGGACAAACAGCAGTCTCTGTCACAATAACACAATCAATGACATGAGGACACTGGAGAAACTCTGCCCCTGCCTGAGATCAAGACCATGACTTCATAATCACAAAATCGGCCAGGTTCAGTGGCTCATGCTTGTGAGCCCAGAATTTTGGGAGGCTGAGACAGGAGAATTGCTTAAAGCCAAGAGTTTGAGGCCAGCCTGGGCAACAAAGTGAGACCCCCTTTCTACAAAAGATAAAATAATTAGCCAGGTATGGCAGCTTATGCCTATAGTCCCAGCTACTCAGGAGGATGAGGTGGAAGGATCACTTGAGCCCAGGAATTTAAGGCTGCAATGAACTATGATTGTGCCATTGTGCTCCATCCTGGGCAACAGCGTGAGATCATGTCTGGGAAAAAAAAAAAAACAGCAAACAAATAATCACAAAGTCCAGTCCAGTTTGTTGTCTGGGAAAGGGCTCAGCTCTGATCCACCAGCAGCTGCCCTCCTGGCAGTGGGAGCATGAGTGCCTCAGTCCTCCAGCGGGGGGCCTGGGCAGTGCACCATGGCACCTACTGTGTCTCTTGCCTAGAATGACCCTCTGCTCTCCTTTCAGAGAGAAAACCTCCTCCCCAGACACCATCCCATTTTACCACACTCCATCTCTCTTTTCCATGCTGTCTGGTTTGCCTGTAAAATCTCCACCCATTCTAGCACTTGATCTTGTACAGTCGTGACTGTTTCAGATGTGGTGTCTCATTTCATCAGCTAGGTTGGTTGAGCAATCTGAGATCTTGTGGGTCCTTTGGCTCCCACAAACTGCTCAGAAAACAAGAGCTCCTTGATAAACTCCTGGTGTTTGTTGGCTATTGGCCAGTGTGACACTGAATGTGTCTTTGCAATTTGTATTTTGGAGTGTCCCTGGCTCTTGGATAAATTTCTGTAGTTGTGGATATGAGATACAACGTTCGAATGTGACAGTGTCAAGGTCAGTAAGTCCAACTCCCTCATTTTACAGATAATTGTCTTTAGACCCTGGGAGAGAAAGTGACTAGTTGGAAGCGGACCTCTCTTAGGTTAATGGTTTCCAAACTGTGTTCCAGGGATCCTCAGGGTTCTGCAGACGGGGAGGGAAAGCAGGGGACGGACACATCTGAAGCCTGGCTGCACTAATACAGCCCCGTTGTTGTCCATCTTATACATGGGGGATCTTTCTAAAATTTTATTTAAAGAAGATCTTTCAGTAATTTTTTTTAATTTTGAGAATCACTGTTTGAGCCCAGTTCCTTCAAGGTGCAGACAAGGGGCTCGAAGATCAGATTTTGGCTGAATTGTGGTGATAAAATAGATCTTGCATAAGCTCATTCATTCTAGGTCCTGGGGATCCATCAGTGAACAAAGCAGTGGATGTCCACCCTCATGAAGCTGACATTCTCTTGGTGAAATTAGACCACAGAAAATTGAGCATATACAAAAAGGTCAGCATGCGTACTCAAAGAAGATAAAGCAGGGGAAGGATGAGAGAATGACGAAAGAGCACAGCTTTGGGTGGGCTGGCCAGGGAAGGCCCCTCTGAGGTGGATGAAGCTAGGGAGAGAGCCACGTGCACTGAGGCAAGAGTTCCAGCCTGAGAGGTCTGCTGGTGTCGTTGCCCCTCCCCCTACACCCGGTGCAAACATGCTTGTGTTCTCAGAAAGGGAGGTGGCTGGTCCTTCCAGACAGGAAACAGGTTTTCAAAGGGACCTTGCAAAACACACCCAAGGTCCAGAGGAGCCATGTGTTTTGCCCCCTGCCCTGCAAATGTGTGCACAACAGGACCCAGCACAACTCCTCCTGTGTAGACAGAGCACTGGAGAAGTGTTTTGATTGGCCTCCCACGCCCAGGCCAGTGCTACCTTAGGCAGCTCCTGCCCTCCCAGTAACTGAAATTCTCCTGGGCTGCTGGAGCTGAGGCTGGCTGAAGCTATTGTCATTGATAGGTGGCTCAAGGTGTATTCTGGTTCCCTGGGGCTGGCACTGGGGAGTCAAGCCTTCCTCTGCGAGAACCTGGCTTTAGTAACTACTTTTCTTGGTCACTCATGCACCTGTCTTTGTCACTCCGTTGAGGACTGAGACATGGCCAGGATTGGTAGAGAACACAGTTCCCAGGAAGGAGGAGGGCTGGGGCTGGATTTCCAACTCTGCCCCCGAGTGCTGTGGGTTCTTGGCTGGCCAGGGACCCATCTCACCCTTGATTTTGCCATCTGTAACTTGGGTAATTGGAAACGCATCCCTTGGACATTATGGTGAAAGACAAAAGAAGTCATGGATGCATTCCTGGCCCGGTGCTTGGCAAATACTAATCACAAAATAAGTCTTTGAAGAATGAATTTTGAATGAATGCATGAATATATGAAAAGAAAAGTATCTTGAAATAGAAAAGCATAGATAAAGCAGCACTTTCCAAACTCAAGAATGTCCCAGGGAATGAATTAAACCTTATTAAAGCAAAGATGACTGGAATCCAGCCTGGTTTGATCCATGTTTTTCACAGTAATTGTGAGCTCATCAGCACAAGGACTTGGTTTTTCTGTGGGAATTCTGTGTGGCGCTGGCAGTGGAAGGACCCATCTCAACTAGCCTACATTGGCCCAGGCCAAACACGCTAGGATTATCGCTGACTTAGGAGCAATTTTCATATTAATTACTCTGTAGGTTGTATCAATTCAAGCTCTAAACCACATGTAATACAGATTTGGGTCTTCCATTTTATGGGAGACTGTGTTTTTTCACCCAGATCCCTGGGCAGACACAATCCACTGGCACCTTGCAATGGTCCAGCAGCCTTTGGAGGGTCCTGGCTTTAAGCAGAGGTCTCAGTTCACCCAGCCCAAGAACGTAGTCCCCGTCCCTGCCAGTTTCTGGTCTGATAACAGTCTCTGCAGTGACCACATCATCAGCTTTCCTTCTCAGGCCACTGGCTTTCAGTTCCCTCTTTGTTTCTTCCTTTCTTTCTTGTGAGTTCAACCATGTCGTAGAACTTTTATATTTTACTTAATATTGGACTTTGTGTTGTTGTTGTTGTTTGAGACAGGGTCTCTGTCTGTCACCCAGGCTAGAGTGCAGGGGCACCATCATAACTCACTGTAACCTCGGATTCCTGGGCTCCAGCGATCCTCCTGCCTCAGCCTTCTGAGTAGTTGGGACTATAAGCACGTGCCACCATGTCTGGCTAATTTTTTAATGTTTTTGTAGAGACAGGGTCTCACTCTGTGACCTACACTGGTCTCGAACTCCTGGCCTCAATCAATCTGCCTGCCTTCGCCTCCCACAGTGCTGGAATTACAGGCATGAACTGGAATTACCTGGCGCCTGATCTGTTGTTTCTGAAGTTGGAGAGGTTCCTCTTTCGCTCAGCCAGCTGTACTACTGGAGCTGGAAGTCTCTCCAGTGTTCCTTAAGACATGAATGAGAATCTCCATTTTTTCCTGTTGCAGGTGTGTGGGTGAGTGTGAGTAAGTGTGTACATGTATGTGTTGCATACACGTACAATCCAGATGTAACTTGAATTTCAGTCCTCGTTGCTGGGTACACTTTCAGAATCAAAATGTCTTCATTAAAAATTACTCCCAAAACTAGTTATCTGAGATGGCAGTGTTTTCTGTAAAAAGGATTCTGCTCAAATTCACATCCCAGTGCCATCCAAATAACGGCTATTTACCAAGCACTTTGAACATGTCAGGTCCCATGCTAAGTGCTTTATATGCACCATTTACTCAAATCCCCTC
This sequence comes from Cacajao melanocephalus, assembly GCA_963573385.1. NCBI lineage: Eukaryota > Metazoa > Chordata > Mammalia > Primates > Pitheciidae > Cacajao > Cacajao melanocephalus. The sequence continues at coordinate 98,473 of CAUYLG010013459.1, forward strand.
ACAACCCTATGAGGTAGATACTATATTTATACTCACTTTACAAACAAGAAAACAGAGATTTCGAGAGATTAGATAATTTTCCCAGGTTTAGACAACAGCGCCAAGACTGGGATTTCTCTAAATGTCTACCTTCTGCATCCTCTCTAATCATTATTTCAGAAATTGCTTTGCAAACAGCATGACAGCTTTCTTGTTAATCTCTAGGGGTCAAGCAATTATTCATACATTGGTTAAGAAAGCGAGATCCGGCCGGGCATGCTGGCTCACACCTGTAATCCCAGCATTTTGGGAGGCCGAGGCAAGTGCATCACCTGAAGTCAGGAGTTTGAGGCTAGTCTGGCCAACATGGTGAAATACTGTCTCTACTAAAAATACAAAAAATTAGCCAGGCATGGTGGCAGGCACCTGTAATCCCTCCTGCAGAGGCAGGAGCATCACTGGAACCTGGGAGTTGGGGAGGTTGCATTGAGCTTAGATTTTGCCTTTGCACTCCAGCCTAGGCAATAAAAGTGAAACTCTGTCTCAAAAAAAAAAAAAAAAAAAAAAAAAGAGAAAGAAAGAAAGAGAAAGAAAGAAAGAAAGCGAGATCAAATGGCATAACAAATACCAAAAGGACGTATTATACAATATGTAGAAATGGTGTCATTGTGCGGTTGCTGTAACTCCCACTACCATGTGGGAATTAGTATCTTCCATCTCACTCAAAGGAATATGCTTTGCATGTTTAAACCTCTCCATCCAAATGGATAAAGATTTATTTTCCCCAGACAATCCCTTGGACTTTTAAGTAGCAGAACATTGAATGGAAGATCTGGTAAAGCTCTGAATGTGCTCATTACACAGCAGAAACATTTATTTGGAAAGCAATTCACGTAGGTGATATACGTTAATCCATTCCCCTGGTATCAGCAGGTGCTAACTGAGCCCCTGTGAGTGCCAGGCACTGTCTAACAGCCTCGCTTGATCTGTGTTTTAAAAAAATTTAATAATAAACTTTTTATTTTGGAAGAATGTCAGATTCCCAGAAAAGTTGCTAAAATAGTACAGATAGTTCTGCATATCCTTCATCCAGTCTCCCCTAATTTAACATCTTACATAACCATGGTCCATTTGCCAACACTAAGACATCAATATTGGTACATTCCTATTAACGATACTGCAGACTTATCAGAATCTCACCAGTTTCTCTACTAATGTCTGTTTCTGTCCCAGAATCCAATCCAGGATTCCACACTGCATTTGGTGGATCCATTTTTAAACCAACTCACTTAGACAGTATTAAAATAGCATTGTTTTCTTTGCTTCACTTTGGGCTCAAATTCAGGAAAGACACTTGAGCTCTTTTTCCAATTCTAGGGGGAAGGCAGGCAAACAAATGGTAAATAAACCTCCAGACTTTTTTGGTTCTTCTGAGTTAGGAGTTCACCCATGAATCCTGTGGGTAACCCAACTCTGTCCTCATGAAATCACCACATAAGGAAGAATTTCCTCAGCTGGGCATGATGGTGCACCTGTGGCCCCAGCTACTCAGGAGGCTGAGGCGGGAGGATCATTTGAGCCCAGGAGTTCAAGTCCAGCCTGGGCAATGTATTGAGACCCTGTCTCTAAAAAAATTAAGAAAGGAAAAACAAAAAGAATCTCCTCCTATGCGCTAACTCAGAGTTTAGTATGCATCCTTGTGGGAGCACAGGTTAGAAGCAGGCTTGATAAAGCACACCGCCTGTGGTTTGCCCCATCAGACCTCAAGTCCAGCTGAGTCTTAAGGCTAGGGGGTGACTTACTTCACAGCTGTGACATCATCCCAGTGTCCCCTTGGTAGTTAGTGCAGGGAGAATCTGTAGGGTAGGATGGGCCACAGCCTAGATGGGGGGCAGTATTAATTTCTACCTTGGAGCAGGACCCCAAAAGGACTTCTGGGTCCACCAAAGAAAAGAGACAGAAAAGAGCAGGGGCAATAGCCCTGAATACATGATCATTTCCAGGGAACTTTCTAGATGCATTTCCTCTCTGCCTGTTTCACCTCAGGGTGATCAGTAAGAACTTGCAGTGGGATGTTGGAGGTTGTGCCTGGTTTCTCAGGGGAAAAGCTCATAGTGGGGTGAGGGCTGAGGCCCCAGGCCCTCTACCTGGGGGCAGTCAAAGAGGCCTGTGGACACCTTGCTAGGAGCACAGATGATGAACAGTGGAAGACACTTCTGTTTCCATGACAACTGGCTATAATACAGTCTGAACTTTTAAATCTTTAGTAAACTCTTAGGGTTAGAAGGTTTATGTGGAGAATTGTTATTATCCATTAAAAACATTGCTTGATTTGGTTTGAAGTGCTAAATAGGTCAGAGTTGTTTTGCTGTTGGCAAAAGCCTATAATGCATTCAGGACAGAGCAGGAAAACATGAGTCTTCACATACATTCTGGTTCTATTTCTGCAAACAAAAACTGTGTGACCTGGGTCCTAGGATATGTCCTTCCTTTATCCGTCCATCCATCCAACCCTCCATCCATCCACCCAACCATCTGTTTGGCTGATATTTATTAAGCCTCATCTTTTTCCTGGGCAGGATTTCTTACCTGTAAAATGTGAGAATTCATTGGGACTCATATTTCTGACCTAGGTTCCCAGAATCTTAGGAGTTTCAGGGCAGTGTTTTGGGGGCTACCTTCCTAAGGTGGGTGGGAAGATGTGACAGGGTCTCAGAACAGCTTCAATCCAGAACAGCCATGTTTTTAGCTGTTTTTATATGTTGGGTTTCCACTTAAGATTTCTTTTGAACAAAGACTCCCTGACTGAAAACTCACTACCCCAGAGGGTCTCTGTAAACCTTCCAGTAGTAACACTATAGCTTCAAGCCAAATTGTTTTTCAATCAATGCCCCTACAGTGTAGGGCATAGAAATATAATGGTAAATAAACCAGGATCACTGCTCGTTGGAGGCTGGTTGTCACTGTGAGGATAAACTGAGATGATAAGTGGGAAAGCCTGCTTAGGGAAACCACCGTTGTTAAGATGATACCAATTATCATTATTACATGGGGGTCGGGTAGTCAAGATATACCCATAGGAAAATGCAGATTACAATTCAGTCTGCAATTAGGGACCAGATAGGAGCAGCCAATTCTCCGGTGCTCCATGTAGGGATTCTGAGCATTCGTCGGCGCCTCCCCGGGGGCTGTTGCGCCCCCTGCTTCCCGCACGCGTCCACCGCGCACGCTGCTCCGAGAGCAGGGCCGGCGGCGGAGGCGCCTCGCGGTGATTGGTTGAACCCGAGGTTGTTGCTAGGCTACCAGTGCGCCCTGAGCCTGGGGCCCCACAGTCCCATCCTTCGTGTCAGATCCATCCCTCACTGCAGACCTAATTCTGGCACCCTGTGAACGGCATCCTCAGCAGCTTAAATTATCAGCCCCAAGTGTCGTCTTTCTAGGATTTTTCATTTAGCAAGAGGCCATGTGAAGTTGGGGAAGAGAAGCCCTCTGTTTTTATCCTCTGGGTCATCATAGCGACTTCTCTCACTGGGCCTCAGTATCCCCCTTCAGTTTCGGGAGTTCATTCATTTTTCCATTATTCATGCCTGCGTGCGTGTTTCTTAAGTGCCGACCGTATTCCAGGCACTAAATATATTGAGTGCTAGGGACAAAAGAATGAACGAGACAGAGACCATCCTTGCCCTCGGGAAGGGAGGAGCATTATCCGCCTAAACAAACTAAACGCATGTCCAATTATCCCTTTCCTTTCTCTGATGATTTTTCTAGCCCTTCTTTCCCCCTACTATACCTGTAGGGTCTCCCAAGTTGGCAGGAGAGGGCGTGTGCTCCCAGTCAGGCCTACATGACTCTGAAACTGGAGTTCACCCTCTCACTCCACGCTTGTATTTTGCTCTTTTGATTCCACACATAAGCCTGACCACACCTTAATAAGAATGTGGGGCAGGGATCACTGTCCCCTGTTCAGATGAGCAGGCTGAGGGTCTGAAACATCAAAACACCTTGTCACATAAGGAATTGTTGGCATACCCAATATTTGAGCATTTACTATGTGCAGGCACTTTAAAAGCTATCTGGTTCATCATAATCCAGTAAGGTAGGTATTCTTATACTCATTTTACAGGCAGTAAAGTTGAGGATGAAAGATGTTATTTAAGTGGCCAGTGATATACAGATAGTTAGCCTGTGGTGAAGCTGGGACTTGAACCAAATCTGCCTGGCTCCCAAGCCTAAGCTGTTTCCAAGAAATGGATGTGGTTACAGGAAGACTCTCTTATCAGCTGGGCACAGTGGCTCCTGCCTCTAATCCCAGCACTTTGGGAGGCTGAAGTGGGAGGATTGCTTGAGCCCAGGAGTTTGAGACAAGCCTGGGTAATACAGTGAGACCCTGTTTCTACAAAATAATAAAAAAGTAGCCAATATGGTGGCACACACCTGTAGTTGCAGCTACTCAGGGGGCTGAGGTGGGAGGATCCTTTGAGAAATTCAATGCTACAGTGAGCTGTGATGGTGCCACTGCACTCCAGCCTAAGCAACAGAGTGAGACCCTGTCTCTAAAAATAATTTAAATTAAATTAAAAAAGAAAGATGTCTGAGTGGCTGGAACTTGGAAATATAGCTTCCAAGTGCCCTTCAAAAATCTTCCAGTCTCAACATCTTTTTACATTTTATTTTTTAGAGGCAGGGTTCCACTCTGTCATCCAGGCTGGAGTGCAGTGGTGTGATCATGGCTCACTGCAGCCTTGACCTCCCGGACTCAAGTGATACTCCCACATCAACCTCCTGAGTAGCTGAGACTACAGTGGCATGCCCCCATACTTGGCTAATTTTTGAATTTTTTTTTCTGTAGAGACAGGTGTCTTGTTTAAGTTGCCAGAGCTGGTCTCAAACTCCTGGGCTCAAGCAATCATCCATCTCAGCCTCCCAGTGTGCTGGGATTACAGGCATGAACCACCACACTCAGCATTGACCCAGTATCTTATTTACTTATTTTTCTTAGCACATGAGGCTCATAAAACCTGATGAGCTGACCACACTAATCAATATTGTTCATTTGTTGTCTGTCCATCTCTCTGGGATGATCTTGCTTCAAGCTTTTATTGGGTAATTAAGTCAAGTAGCTCTCCCTTGGGGGCATCTCCATTGCTCTCAGGTTTTTATATTCCTTTGCTCACACACTGAACAAACACTGATCACCGACCAAGTGTTGTAGGAGCCTTGGTGGGCGCAGAGTATGGCCCATCTCTGCCCTGGAGGAATTTCCAGCCCTCAGGGGAGGTTTCTGAAGAGCCTTCTATGGGCAAAGCTCAGTGGTAGGCTATTGTGAGAAGAGGAGGAGAATCAGATTTGCCCTAAGAGAATCTCCTCCTCTGAGCAGCAGTGGATGTGCCTAGGGTGGGCTAGCGGGGTGGAAGCAGCCACCTTGAGTATCCTGATCAGGACACAGTGGGTCTGCAGTGCTGCTTCTAATCACCTTGCTATGGTTAGTGTGGGACTCTGTGTCTCAGAGCCTGGCAGCCTGCAGCTCGGAAGGAGGACTTTAAATGGGAGAAGGTGCTGGAAAATATGGTAATACATAAAGAAGTAAGCTAAATTTATCCCCTCTCAGCACCCAGCAATTGCTGTGCTTAACACTTAACTTTCTACCAGCATAGATTTGTTTAACCAGATTAGTTGCTGGGAGAGAGAGGAAGGAGAGAGATAGACAAAGAGAGACAAAGACAGAGACTTCTTTGAAGAAAGACAGAAACACACAGACTCACAGACACACACACACACACACACACACACACACACACACACACACACCTGGAGAGAACTAAGAAAATTCAGAGAGAACAGCATCCTTTGGTGTGTGGCTTCAGCCAGCAGCAGGAGAACTAGACTCAGAGAAACATACAACCTCCTGCCCTCTTCCTCCCAGGCTACATGGCTGGCTAGAGCAGTGCTAATTTCCAGACAGCACCATTTTCCAATGTGAGTACTTTGGAATGTCGACACTGTTTCCATTATCTTGTCCACTGCTTTGTTCCTGTCACCCACCCCCATCCCTGAATAGGTGAGAGTTGAGTAGATGCATAATATACTAAAGCCACAATTAAAGTAAGCATTATAAGACTTTAAATTTGCATGCCTTTGACCTAGCATTCTCACTTGTAGGAATTTATCCTAAGGAAAATAAGTCTATGGACAAAGAAGCTAGCATGAGATTGCTCATTGCATCATTATTTAGAAAAGCAATGAAACAAATGAAATAGCCAACCACTCTTGGTTTCCTGATCAATAAATTATAGTATAACCTTACAACAGCTTTCCATACTGCTTTTAAAATTAGGTTATAGGCTGGGTGCAGTGGTTTGTGCCTGTAATCCCAGCACTTTGGATGACCAAAGTGGGAGAATTGCTTGGGACCAGGAGTTCAAGACCAGCCTGGGCAACATAACGAGATCCTATTATTACAAAAATAAAAAAATTAACTGGGTGTGGTGGCACATGCTTATAGTTCCAGCTACTCAGGAGGCTAAGGCAAGAGGATTGCTTGAGCCAGGCGTTCCAGGGTGCAGTGAGCTATGATGGTATCACTGTACTCCAGCCTGGGTGATAGAACAAAACTCTATTTGAAAAAACAAATTAGGTTATACATGGATATTTGTTGACCTGGAAAGGCATTCACAATATATTAGGTGAAAGAAGAAAGTTACAGCCGGGCGTGGTGGCTCACGCCTGTAATCCCTACAGTTAGGGAGGCTGAGGTGGGCAAATCAAGAGGTCAGGAAATCGAGAACATCCTGGCTAACACTGTGAAACCCCATCTCTACTAAAAAAACAAACAAAAAAAATTAGCCAGACATGGTGGCACCAGCCTGTAGTCCCCAGCTTGGGACTGAGGCAGGAGAATCACTTGAACCAGGGAGAGGCGGAGATTGTGATGAGCTGAAATCGAGCCACTGCACTCCAGCCTGGGCAACAGAGCCAGACTCAGTCTAAAAAAAAAAAAAAAAAAAAGAAAGAAAGAAAGAAAAGAAACAAGTTACAAATAGTTTATATTGTATGACCCCTAAGTGTGAATAAAAATAAAATATATAGTTTAAGAAGAAAGACCAAATGTTAGTCTCTAGGAGGAGGAACTCCAAGACATTTTAATTTTTTTCTTTCTGCTTATCTGCATTTTTAAAAGTTTTTTCACAATGAGCATGTCTGATTTTTGTGATAAGAACAAATTTCCAGCCGGTGTGGTGGCTCATACCTGTAATCCCAGCACTTTGGGAGACCGAGGTGGTTGGATCACCTGAGCTCATGAGTTTGAGACCAGCCTGACCAACATAGTGAAACCCCATCTCTACTAAAAAAAAAAAGAAAAAAAAATTAGCTGGATATGGTGGTGCATGTCTGTAATCCCAGCTACCCAGGCAGCTGAGGCAGAAGAATTGCTTGAACTCAGGATGGGGAGGTTGTGGTGAGCTGAGATGGTGCCACTGCACACCAGCCTGGGCAACAAGAGTGAAACTCCATCTCAAAAAAAAAAAAAAAAAAAAAAAAAAAAGAACAAATTTCCTTGCTTCCCTCCCAGAGGTGGCTTCTGCTGGGGGATCAGGCGTTCCTGACTCCCAGGCATCGTGAGAAGAGCCATTAACCCCTGTCAGGTGTTAAGCTGTTCATTAAGAATTCCCTGTCCTGGCTTGACTCCCCATCCCAACAGGTCTTATGGGCGAGACCTCAGTGACCCAACACCGTGGTATCCAAATGAGCAGTTGCTGCATCATCTGCGAGTGGGTTAGTCCCTGCCTTCCCTTGAGGGCAAACACTGTTTACCACTGTTGGCACATGGTAAGGCTAGCCTGGATAAAACTGTAGGGCCTTTCCACCTCCCAGGAGCCCCCTCCCCTGTAGGAGGGTGACAGCTGTGATGCTTCATTGCTCAGGGCGGTCCCCACTACACATAGGCAGGTATGATTCTGAACGTTGGCAAGAAAAGGCTGTCCCCATGGCAACCTGGGCTTGCTCAGCCTTTTCATTCCTGAGATCAGTCCAACCTCCAGGGAAAGAAGGTGGGGTTTGGAGTCAGAAAAATCACTGCCTGACTGTCTGACCTCAGGTGAGACACTTAGCTTTTCTGTTTGTCAGTTTCTGCATCTGTAAAATGGTGCTGAAGCTTCTTATCTTACTTACCTCCAGGACTGGGGTGGAATAATCTGTAAATTGTAAAACACAAGAGGAGTAAGGCATCCCTAATCTTGGCTCATCCCCAAATTGCCATGTGACTTTGGGAAAATCACTTGACCTCTCTGTGTCTCAGCTGCTCTATTTATAAATAGGCAAGTAAGACACACTGATTACTTCCCAGATATGTTGCAAGGTGCCTGTGAGAATCCCAGAATCTCAAAGTCGGAAGGAATCTTAGCCCTTACCACTCACGCAAGAATCTTTTTGATAGACTCTCTGACAGAGGTATTTGTCCAGCCTCTACCTGGTTACCTCTCATGGCAGAAAACTCACGACCGCACAGCTTCCCACGTAGCCATTGCTATATGACACTAACTATAAGAAAGTTCTTTTATTTAGCATATTATAACATATTTTACAATTAAATGTTTGTTTCAAAAAGTTAGCAATCCTTTTCAGAGCTGTTTTCCCTCCTGATTTTCCCAGAGGCTTGCACAGGGTAGAGATGAGCAGTGGTCAGCAAAGGCAGGTGTGGGCTCAGCTCTTGGCTTAGTGTGTTAGAAGGAGCCCAGGCTCTGGGGTCACACATCCTAGGTTAAAATGTTACTGTATCCACTTACCAACTGGCTGACACTGACCCTGGGAAAGTTATATTACCTGAGCCTCAGTTTCTTGATCAGTAAAAGGAAGACAGAAATACCTACCTCCCAGTATTGTCGTGGGAATTAAGCCAGTTAGCACTTCTTATTAAGCTTACAACCCAGACGGACTTACCTGGTGGGATTTTCAGGACTTGGGGTAGGGAAGGTTACATCCTCCCCTGCCACCCCCTGAATGGCACATCTGCCCACTGAGCACATGGCACAGACCAGTCTTACATACTCCATGTCTTAGGCCCGTCTCCCTCTCAGACCTGGACCAGGGCCATAAAGGAAAGATGATGCAATGGTTTTGAGACAAAGTTCACCTCCTCCTCACGATTCACGAGCACCCCCTCCCTGCCCACAGACTCAGTGGGCACTAAGCAAGTATCCCCGGGTGTCACTTGGGAAAACTTCCAGCTGCACCAGTGTTTTAATAGAAATCCCATACAGGACCCCAAAAATGTGGTCTGGCAGTGGACTTCCAGGCAGAGTGACGAGAAGTTGGGGAAAGCTATTTGGGGTTGGGCAAAAGTGTTCCTTTAGCCATTCATGTGAAGGTGTCTGTCATGCAGCGTCTCCTGGACAAGGGTCAGGATGCCTGGGTCCAGCTCCACTATCATCCAGCTCTGGGCTCCCTGGAGCCAGCGACTTCCTTCTGTAGTGTCTTGCTTTCCTCATGTGCAAGACAGTAGGGTGACTCCTGGGGTTTTCCTGGGTTCCAAATTCTAGGTTTCCCCATTTGTTGGATTCAGGGATGAGTTGGAGAAACCAGCAGAGACCCCCTTGGCCCCTGGCCACTGGCCCCCTCTTCTCTGCTTCCTCCGCAGATGAGTACCTCAGAGTCCTCAACGTGGGTGTGGCCGAGGTGAAGAAATCCTTCCTGGGGCCCTTGTCCCCGTCTTGCAAGATGGTGCAGATGATGAGGCAGTTTCTGTACCGGGTCCTGCCTGAGGACTCCTACAAGGTTACCACGGGGAAGCTCCATGTGAGCCTCACCCGCTTCACGGACGGGGAGAGTGTGGTGGTTTCAGAGTTCACGTCCAAGGAGGAGCTCATCGAGGCAAGGGGGCTGGGCCCACAGGGAGGGCTGAGACGGGGTGTGGGAGGGCTGCTCCTGCTCTCTCTCCACAGTCCAGCCTGCTGCCTCACCCGTCTGCCTCACTTCCCTAGTCCTTTCTTCCTTCATGCCCCCAGTGTGTCTCTGTGCAAGGTGCAGGATTAGATGAGATGGAGACAGAAGCCCAGGACGAACCAGGCTTGACCACCACCCTCAATGCTTCAGCCTTCACATCTGTCCCTCTCGGCCCTCTGCGCTAAGCCTGGAGCTTCCCAGAGGCCCAGGTGTGACCTGCAGAGGACCAGGGTTCCTTCAAAGCCTCCCAGGCTGCGCTGCCATGCATCCCCCTTGAATTACTCCCAGTTTGTGGGAATGGTCAGGGGAGAGGGCCCCCCCATGTCCCCTTTCTGCCCCCTCTCTTCCAGTGGTTCTTGATAAAGGATTGAATTATCACCAAATCAGTTCTCACTTAGAAAAGTGCACACTAGTCCTGAGTGCACTGCTCTAAACTCATTAATATGAATTTTAGTTATGAATAATGATTGCTGGAGAGGGCTGCAGATAAGTTCCATTGTTTTTCAGGACAAAGGGGTTAAGCAGCATGGCCTCCATCCCATATTTCCACCCTCCTTCCTTCCCCCACATACAGGGCCTTCGCCACCCCATCCTCATCCCATACTGGCCTGGCAGTGATCCTAGGGATGAGAGATGAATAGGTGGTGGGCATGGGCACCTCCTCCACCCCTCACGGCCCGCTGGGTTTTTCAGCAGCCAGCTCTTCCAGATCTGCCTCCTTATGCCCACCCTGGTTCTGACTTCATCTCCCACTGCTGCAGTTTTCCCTCCCCAGCCCTCTCCCCGACCTTCCACTCCTACCATGCCAACCCTAGCAAACCACACACAAGCCAGGCCTCTGGGCCTTCGCACCTGCCACTCTCTCTGCCTGGGATGCCCTGTCCCTCCCACCCTACTTCACCTGCTGCTGAAACCCAGTCCCTCCTGCCAGGGAACCTCCCTTCATCCCCTCCCACCCTGCCCACACCTCTCCTGTGGAGTCACGGTGCCCACGCTCATCTCCAGCAAGCCCCTGTCACCCACTGCTCTGTCACCCACTTGCTCACTCCCTGTCACAGGGCACTCCCAAGCGTGGACCTCTCAGCCTCCTTTGCTTCCAGGGCCTGGCCCAGGACTGACACATATTAATGGTAGTTGAATCCCACTGGATTTATGAAAGTTCAGCATCAGAAGGGACCCTGAAGCTATTAAGCCCCCCCTCCCACTTTAAAGCTGGGACGTCAGGGCCAGATGAACCAAGTAGCTTACCAAGGACCCAACTAGTGAGGGCCAGGCCAGGAATTGAACTTGGAGCTCTGCTTCCCAGGGGGGCACCTTCACCTAGGGTTTAAGGAGGTCCAGGCTGGTGGTGGGTGGGCTAGCGGCTGACAGGTGAGCTGTGCCCACTGCGCCCCCAACCTCTGGCATCTCAGCCCTGTTCTCTCCACGCAGGCCCTGTACTGCAGCTGCTTCGTCCCCGTGTACTGCGGCCTTATTCCCCCGACTTACCGCGGTGTGGTGAGTGCTCCGGCTTGGTGAGGGGTGAGCCGGGATCCAGGGGACCTCGGGTCCCTGCGACTCACACCTGGGGGAACCGGGGCTTGGTCTCAGCATGCAGTGAGAGGACCTAGAGTTGGAAAGTTTCTCATGTTTTTACTCAGAATTCCCAATGTAGGTGGCTTTCTGGGCCTTTAAGATGAACTTCTCTGGCTGGGGTGGGCTCCTCTGTGGACTCATGTACCTATTGCCGAACCCAGCAAATCAAGGCTCCATGGGCTTGGCAGGTTTTCCCAGACTTGACAGAGCAGAGGAGATGCACCCTGAAGTGCTGGGACCTGGAGCCTCAGATGATGAGGACCTTTCCGGAGGCCCTCTAGGACAGGGCCTTACAGACTTTACTGTGCCCATGAGTCACTTGGGGTCTCGTCAAACAATGCAAGTTCTGATCCAGGCAGTCTGCGGCCGGGCCGGGGGGTCTGCGGCCCTAACCAGCCTCAGGTGCTGCCCATTCTGCTGGTGGGCCGGCCACACTCTGAGTGGTGACGCTCTAGCTCATGCCCCCTCCTCATTTGATATGCAGAGAAAGTCAGGGCCAGAGACCAGGATTCAGGTGGTAGATGGAGCCTGGATTGCACAGCAGCCAGCCCTGAGAGTTAGAACCTCAGTATTTGTCATCCTTCATTCATAGGTGAGAAAACAGAAGCCCCGAAGGGAAGGGGCTTGTGGGTGAACACGTGGTGGGTGGGTCTGTGGCAGAGGAGCATGTCTCCTGTTTTACCCAGGACCTCTGTCTCCAGGCTTATCCCGAAGGGTCTTCTGGCCCTTCCTCGATGGGCCCTTGAAGCTGGTGCCATGTCCCATGGGCCGTTTCCATGTACTCCAAGTGGGGCTGGGAACTCTGGCCCCAGGTGAGCATTTCTGACTCTGCCCCCAACAGAGGTACATCGATGGGGGCTTCACGGGCATGCAGCCCTGTGCCTTCTGGACCGACTCCATCACCATCTCCACCTTCAGCGGGCAGCAGGACATCTGTCCCCGGGACTGCCCCGCCATCTTCCATGACTTCCGCATGTTCAACTGCTCCTTCCAGTTCTCCCTGGAGAACATTGCCAGGATGACCCACGCGTTGTTCCCCCCGGACCTGGTGGTGAGAGGCAGGAGGGGTCTGGGGAGTAGGGGAAGCTACCCTGCTAGCACTAGGGGTGTGATCACAGAGCCACTGGGGCCCACTCAAGTTCCATCTGTGTCTCCTCCCCTCAAATGATCCCTTAAACTTCCTCCTAGACCTGCATCCTGGCCTTGCTGCTAACTGGCTATGTGACCTTGAGCAAGTCCCTTAAGCTCTTGCGGCCTCAGTACTCTCCCCTGTAAAGCAAGATGATGTCGGAAGTGCTGATAGAAATATTAACTGAACTCTTCCACTCACAGTTCATGTACCAAAGCAAGGGTCGGCAAACTGCAGCCCACGGGCCAAATCCAGCCTCTGGCTTGTTCTTATACAACCTGTGAGCTAAGAAAGGGTTTTCCATTTTTAGGGAGTTATGGGGGGAAAAAAAGAAAATGAAGAAGAAAGAGAACATCAGGCAGAGACTGCACGTGGCCAGCAAAGCCCCAAATAAGTATTTACTATCAGCACCTTACAGAAAAGGCTTTGTGGGCAAGATCTCATGTAATCCTCTAGCATCCTCTGTGATCAATAGTATTACTGCCCCCGTTTTATAGGTGAAGAAATTGAGGCCGTGAGAAGGGACAGCCACACAGCCAATAAGGGGCGGCACAGAGACCTGAACCCAGACTCCAAACTCTGCTCTCCATATGGCCCAATGCACCTCCTCTGGTTCTGCCATGAGCACCCACCACTTTCCTGTTCGGGGCAGGCTGAGGATCTGCCACAAATGGCGTAACTCATGAACGCAGCATCACTGGGATGCGTGATCAGGAATTGCTCCCCAATTCTTCTTAGCAGATAGTGAGGGATGGGGCACTGGATGTGTACGTTTTGAAAAGCCCACCAATAAAGTTCAAGAGCAATGGGAGCAGCTGCCCTGGGTAGGGGGATTGTGGTTCCCTTCATCGCTGCAGGCTTAGTCATTCTCCTGGTGCTCCCGCCCCCAGATCCTGCACGATTACTACTATCGAGGGTACGAGGATGCAGTTTTGTACTTGAGGCGGCTGAGTAAGTACCTGTGGGGCCCCAGGCAAGGGCAGTGTTGGAGGGTAAGGAAAGTTCAAACAGTAGAAGGGCTGAAAGGAGGGGTATTCCCCCCAAATTTGTGACCTGGAGACGCCCTTCACCTGGGAGAACTGGAAATGGGGGTGGGGACCTAACAGGCTGTATGGCCCAGCCCAGGCCACTGGGGCCAGAAAGTAGGATCTCCACGTAAAGAGGGTTTTGGGGCTAACTAAGGGGACAGTGTCTAGGACAGTCGTACAGGTACGTTTATGAATTTTAAAACTCTACTTAGGAAATCCAGAGTTCAGATCTTCCTGAAGAATTCTATTTTCATGTCACTTCATTCTCTTCCCCTTGATTCTCTTTCCAGTAAAATCACCTTATTAATGTAGAACTGGACACAACTAGTTTATATTTCTGTAAGACTTTGAGTGACCTATCAATCAGCAAATCACAAAGAAGAGCCCTTGCCCTCTTTAGGTTTGGATGCTGGTCCCTTCACCTGTGTATTCTCTGTGTATTATCAGGGTAGAAGAAACAATTCCAATGACGTGTATTTTATGTGCTAACTCCATGGCAAATGTCTTTGTTAAGAAAAATGAACAGAACTGGGTGTGGTGGCTCATGCCTGTAATCCCAGCACTTTAGGAGGCCAAGGCAAGAAGATCGCTTGAACCCAGGAATTTGAGACCAGCGTGGGTGACTGAGACTCCCATCTCTACAAGAAATTAAATAATTAGGGCCAGGCACGGTGGCTCATGCCTGTAATCCTAGCACTTTGGGAGGCCAAGGCGGGGAGATCACGAGGTCAGGAGTTTGAGATCAGCCTGGCTAATATGGCAAAACCCCACCTCTACTGAAAATACAAAAAAAATCAGCCAGGTGTGGTGGCGTGCGCTTGTAATCCCAGCTACTCAGGAGGCTGAGGCAGGACAATCGCTTGAACCCTGGGGGGCAGAGTTTGCAGTGAGCGGAGATCATGCCACTGCACTCCAGCCTGGGCAACAGAGCAAGATTCTGTCTCAAAAGCAAGCAAACAAACAATTAGCTGGGCATGGCAGCACGTATCTATAGCTCCAGCTACTTGAGATCAAGGCTGCAGTGAGCCATGACTGCAACACTGTACTCCACGCTGGGCAACAGACTGAGACCCTGTCTCTGAAAAAAGAAATCAACACAAGCTTTGCCATATTTAGAATCAATTATTTTCAGTAAAACAGATCACTAGATCAAAGGGTTTACCTAAGGTTACATTGGAAGATTTTTCCTCTTTGCCATGTGTCTTTATGACTGTTTTTTTGTCAGCTGTATAATATTCCATCACAGCTATACAGAAAATTTTGCTTGATCATTCCTTTGAGTTTCCAGATGTTGATGATTATGAGTAATTCTGTGGTAAACTTTTTGTGTATGTACCTTTAAAACTACTCTGTGGCTGAGATTAAGGGGTTGGATGAGATTTTCTTCCTAGGAGGCGTTCACTTATTTTTTCCCTTCTTCAAAATTCCTTCCTGCTTCCCAAGCTCCCCTTATCCTGTCTCTATTTTCTCCTGGGTGCTTTCTCCCAACAAAGGTGGGTGGAGAGGCTGGACAGACAGGAGAGCAGGATGCAGAAAACCTGGACTCTGGAGGCAAGTAGCCCTAGCCGCCCCCCAACAAGCTGTGTGACCCTCAGGATCATCACTTGCCCTCTCTAAGGCTTGGTTTCCTAATCTATTTTAAAAAGGGGGGTGGTTAGATCCTAGCTCCAGACACTTACTAACTCTGTGATCTTGAGCAGGTAACTAATCTCCTGGGGCCTCAGTTTCCTCATCTGTAAACGGGGCCTAATCATGGAACCTTATGGTTTTATTTTGAAGATTAAAGGAGTGATGCCACAAGCCCTTAGCACAATGCTCAAATAAATGGTGGCTCTCATGAGAATGTCAAAATGCTGTGTCCTAGCCAGGGTCAGTCCAGCCTACCACTGGGTGAAACTGATGGTGGCACTTCAGGAATCCGCCCCCAAAATTGAGGCAGGATATGGATGAGGGCAGTTTTTTCAATGGCCCTGGAATCACTCCAAGTAGGAACAGAAACAACTCCTAAGGGAGAAATTGTCTCCTGCTGACTACCAGCTATTTTTGCTTCCTCTTCCAATTTGCCAGTGTATGGCACGGCTTTCTTAGCTCAGATTTCACCTCCACCACCTCAATCCTCTTGGATTTAGTGGGACTGGATTTTTCTTCCTGCATCACATGTGAACAGGAACTACTGACATACAGTGAGAAATTGCAGTTGGTCTCCAGAACCACACTCTTCTCCCCACCTGCCATCTGGGAACAGAAAATGGGATTCTGCCCAGCCCCCACTGGACTGCTTTCTGGGTGGGGGGTCACCTCCAGCAGGAAGCTGCACCCCAAAAGGTGTTACCCTCCACTCCTCAGCTCACATTCTCACAGCTTCTTTCTCCTCCCTCCCAAGGGCTCACATCACTTAATTATTCCTGCTGTCGGGCAAGCCACTCTCTCCACACTCAGCCCATCCTGGCAGCAGCCTTCTGCCAAAGGGAAGGGCAGTGCACGCTGGCGTGCTTGAAAATCCACATTCCCCACACAGATGTGTGAACGTGGGTGCTGAGTGAGGTTGGAGCTCAGAGGATGTCGCGTCTAAAATATTCATCCGGCATCTAGGCATGCCTGGCCAAACCTCTCTTCCGCCCTCCTCCCTGACTCCCTTCTTCTCTCTCACAGTTTGATAAATCTCTCTCTCTCTCTCTCTCTCTCTCTCTCGCTCTCACACACACACACCTGTGAAACCATCACCACAATCAAGACAGTGAATAATCCACTGTCCCCAAAATTTCCTCGTGCCCTTTCATGATTCCCTCCCATCTTCCCTCACCTCCCGACATTCCCAAGCAACCCCGACCTGCTTTCTGCCATTATAGATTAATTCACTATTTGTGAACTCCTTTGTTAACATCTGAATTCTTTCACTCTGCATAATTATTCTGAGATGCATCCATGTTGTTGCACGTATAATTTGTTCCTTTTTACATTCCATGCCACTGTTTGAATGGGCCATAGCTCATTTACCAGCAGAGTTGAATATACCGCTGTATGCATACACCACAGCTCATTTACCCATTCACCTGTTGGTTATCTCCAGATTTGGGCTATTATGAATAAAGCTGCTATGAACACTCATGCCTGAGTCTGGTGTGGACATATGCCTTCATTTCTCTTGAGTAAATACCTAGGAATGGAATGACTGGATTGCATGGTGTATGCATGTTTGTTTAACATACATACACAACTATTTTAATTGTGGCTAAAAAAAACACGTAATAAATGTTAAGCACACAGTTCAGTAGTCTTAACTATGTTTGTATTGCTGTGCAACAGATCTCTAGAAGCTTTTCATCTTGCGAAACTGAACCTCTATACGCATTGATCATCAACTCCCCCTTTTCTCCTCCTCCAGACCCCAGCCACCACCATTCCACTCTCTGTGTCGATGATTTTGACTACTCTAGATACCTCATGTAAATGGAATCATGCAGTATTTGTCTTTTTGTGACCGGCTTATTTCACTTAACATAATGGCCTCAAGATTCATCCATGTTGTAGCAGGTGACAGGATTTTCTTCCTTTTTAAAGCTCAATATATTCCATATCCATCCATCTGACAAAGGACCTACCTTCTGGCTCTTGTGGATAATGCTGCAGTGCCCATGGGTGTATGCGTGTCTCTTCCAGATCCTATTTCAATTGTTTTGGATAGATAACCAGAATATATGTTTGACTTTTAAATAAATGGACAAATCGTTTTCCAAAGCAGTGGTACCACATTACATTCCCACCAGCAACGGATGAACATTTCAGTTCCTCCAAAACTTTTGGTCTTTTAAATTAACGCTCAGAATTTTTAATTTTAGCCCTTCTAACAGGTGCATGTGGGTAACTTATCGTGGTTTTAATCTGCATTCCCCTCATGACTAATGATGCTGAGCATCTCTTCATCTGCCTATTTGCCTTCCATGGATCTTCTTTGGTGAAGCACTCATTCCACTCTTTTGCATATTTCTCACCTAGACTTTTAATAAGCTTTGTTTTTTTAGGGTAGTTTTAGGAGTGGATAACTTGTGAAAACAACACAGGGTGTTTGTCTCACATTTGTTAGATGTTACAGAATTATATATATATATATAACATCGTACACAATCCGGTATATTTATTATAACTCATGAGCCAATCTTGATACATTATTAACTAAGAGCCATTGCTTATTCAGATTTTCTTAGTTTTTACCTAATTCCTTTTTCTGTTCCAGGACCCCACACCCAGGGATCACATTACATTTAGTTGTCACATCTCCTCAGGTTCCTCTTGCCTATAACAGTTTCTCAGACTCTTCTTATTCTTGATGACCTTGACAGAGTTGACTATTGGTCAGGTATTTTGTAGAACATCCCTCCGTTGGGGTTTCTCCGATGATTTTCTCCTGATCGGGCTGGGGTTGTGAGTTCTGGGGAGGAGACAACAGAGGTCAGGTGCCATTCTCATCATGTTACCTCAAGGGCACGTGCTGCCAACATGACGTATCCCTGCTGATGTTGACCGTGACCGCCAGGCTGAGATAGCAACTGTCAGGTTTCTCCATTGTAAAGTACTGTCCCTCTATCCCTACTATAGTTTTGGGAAGAAAGTCACTGTACACAGCTCATGCTTAAGGAGTGAAAAGTTCCACTCCACTTCCTAAAGGGCCAAGTGTGTCTACATCAATTATTTAGAATTCTTCTGCAGGGGAGCTTTCTCTCTTTTCCGTGATTTACTTACTTATGTCATCATGTGTTTATAGCAGTACGGACTCTCAGATGGTTATGTTATACTTTGTGTTATTATTCAATAGTACTTTACTTTGTTCCTCAAATTGTTCCAGCTTTGGCCATTGGGAGCCCTTTCAGCTGGTTCTATTACACATTTAAAAAATTGAATTGTTTGTTTTCTCATTTCAGAGCCGTTATATGATCGAGATAAATGGCCCTCCCCCCCGCTTTTTGAGACAGGGTCTCACTCTGTTACCCAAGCTGGAGTGTAGTGGTGCGATCATGGCTAACTGCAGCTTCAGCTTCCCAGGCTCAAGCAACCCTCTTGCCCTTCTCAATGAATCTTACAGTCACAGTGACCTTCTCAGAACCTCACCTCCCCTGCCTAAAAGTCATGCTACAATCATGCTTGCCATGAAAACCAAGGATCCTAGCTGCTGCCTGCAGCCCTGACGTGGTCTGGCCCCTGCCGCCTTCTCAGCCCCTTCCCCAGTACAGTCCCCACCGCCCCACACTGACCTTTCAGGCCTCCAACACCTGGTGTGTCCTCAAACCTTGCGGCCTTCGTGCGTGCTGTTCCCTCTGCTGAAACACCCTCACCACCCCGCCCTGACCATCCTACGCCACGTGCCCTTCAGATCTCTGCTCACGGTCACTCCCTCAGATAACCTGCCTCTCTCACAGCACCACACTCTTCTCTTCCTGCACTTGCCTCAGTCGAAACTAGATGATTTGAGTGGGCAATGCCTGCTCCCGTACACTACACCGTAAGTGCCAGGAACCATCAGTTTGTTTTCACTCACTATACATTCAAGTAAGTACAGAAAGACCTTTGAAAAGCACTGATCCTGTTTAGGAAAATAACTCAAGAAACCATTTTTGCAAAGGTTATGCTCCTGCCAGGGCTGAGTAACACCCCATGCTGTTGTTTCTCCTAGATGCTGTTTATCTTAATTCTCCCTCCAAGAGAGTGATTTTCCCCCGGGTGGAAGCATACTGCCAGATAGAACTTGCCCTTGGCAATGAGTGCCCTGAACACAGGCAACCAAGCCTTCAAGCACAGCGGGCCAGTCTGGAGGGAGCCACACAACCTCACACAGAGAGGGCTCCCAAAGGGGAGGGAAGGGGCGGCCACGGTCCGCCTGTGTCCTCACCTGTGCAGACACCTGAATCCACATGTGAACCACCTGTTTCACCACCAGTCTCTCCACTTGAGCGGCCACCTGCACAGCCACTGGCCTCTTCAACGCCACTTTCTCCAACTGGCACTCCACCTCTATCATTCCCAGCTGTGCACAAGCCACCCAGCTTCATATCTGTCTCATCACTGCCCACCACACCACCTGGGCGGTCACCTGCGTCACCTCAGCAGCAGATACAACCGTCTGGATCACCACCCAGATCACCTCACTCTCAAGCATCCACTTCACCCAGGCCATTGCTGGGGACTTCAGCTGTGGGGGCACCTCAAACACCACCCCAAGATTCTCTTTCAGCCTCGCCTGCTCAGCCACCTGTGGAGGAACTAGGCCCAGGACAGCCCCAAGGTATGGACCTTTCTGGCTTCTTACAGCTTTCTCATGCCTGGAGCCCCTCGACAAGTGAGCAAGGACACCAGGGCTGATAACTGCTGCTTTAGGGGTGCATGGGTGAAGTTTGCAGTGAGCTTCAGCGGCTCTGCCCAGTAGGAGGACAGGCCACCACAAGGGGGCAGTGTAAGGGACAGTTGTTCGTTCTCTTGGTGCAGTGTTTCTCAAACTGTGGTGACCCCACCGGCAGCAAAGGCATCACCCAGGAACTTGTAAGAAATTATAATTCTCAGGTTCTACCGCAGACGGACTAAATCACAAATTTTGGAGGTGGGGCCCAGCTGTCTTTTTTACAAACTCTCCAGGTGATTTTTTTGCCTGCTCACATTTGGGACCCCTATGCCAGTAGCTTTTGACTGTGAAAGCCACTGTGCTGGGTAGTGCTATTCAGAGTGGTCAGCAGACCAATGCAGCCCTCAAGTGTGTGTTACTAGCCCACCATGGAGTGAGTGCAGAAATTAAGAGTAATCATTTAGAAACATTTATAGCACCAAGGTATTGATTGCCACAACATTGATTGCTTGACCGTTTTTTACTAATTCATTTGCATTGTATTTCACAAAAGTACTAGTTTGTTATAGACTGTAAAGAAATTTTTTAAAAAACTGGTTCCTCACTACAGATGGTTTCAGAAGCACCACTATAGGGGCTGCAAAGATAAACTGTTCTCAATTCCTTACTCAGGAAATCTCTCAGCAGAGGAGATAACAAAGATACTAACCTCAAAAATACAATCAGGGGCCGGGTGTGGCGGCCTGTAATCTCAGCATTTTGGGAGGCCGAGGCAGGTGGATCACATGAGGTCAGGAGTTTGAGACCAGCCTGACCAACGTGGTGAAAACCCCCATCTCTACTAAATACAAAAAATAAGCTGGCCATGGTGGTGCATGCCTGTAATCCAGAGTTATCACAGTAAATGTCCCAGGTCAGCAATGTCTCCTCCTTGGGAATCAGCCCCGAGTTGGCGGAGATGCCCTTTCTTTGGAACAGGTTTACTTTGACTCTTTTAATGAAACAAAAACAAAAGACCATTAAGAAAATTGGGCCGTGGCTCATGCCTTTGAGCCCAACATTTTGGGAGGCTAAGGCAGGCAAATCACTTTCAGTCAGGAGTTCAAGACCAGCCTGGCCAACGTGGTGAAACTCCACCTCTACTAAAATACAGAAATTCAGCCAGGCATGGTGGCAGGCACCTGCAGTCCCAGCTACTCAAGAGGCTGAAGCAGGAAGATCACTTGGACCTGGGTGGCAGAGGTTGCAGTGAGCAGAGATCGTGCCACTGCACTCCAGCCTGGGCGACAGAGTGAGACTCCATCTCAAAAAAAAAAAAAAAAAAAAGAGTCAGAAAATTGGGCACAGTGTTTTAACTGCTCTCTTATTTCCTGTGAAATGCAAAACATTTGTTTTACATTGATCACACCTGTGCACGAAGGCAGCCATCTTAAGGTACCTGAGCAATCCTGGGCCCCAAGGTGGCGTTCCTCACTCATATGGGGGGAGTGGAGAGAGGGCGTACATAGTTGAGTGATTTTGTCTCCAGGAGACATTTAGCAATGTGTGCAGACATTTTAGTTGTCACCTAGTGGTTAGAGGCTAGGGACATTGAAAAATATCCTGTAATACACAGAACAGTCTCTGTGCAAAGTGCTGTCTGATCCTTAGTGTCAACAGCAGGTACTGAGATGGAGAAACCATGTCATAGGCACAGCTGAGCCTCAGCGGTGCCATCCTAGGCCATCTAAGTGAGACTCCCTAAAGCAAGCTTGTCCAACCCGCGGCCCAGGGACTGCAAGGGCGACGTGCGGCCCAGGACAGCTTTGAGTGCAGTCTAACACAAATGCATAAACTATCTTAAAACATTATGGAATTTTTTTGGGGGTTTTTTTTTTTTTTTGGTCATCAGCTATCATTACTGTTAGTGTATTTTATGTGTGGCCCAAGACAATTCTTCCCGTGTGGCCCAGGGAAGCCAAAAGATTGGACACCCCCACCCTAGAGTTTAGTGGTATCAGTCATTTAATGATGGCCATTGGTGGTATCCGGGAACAGGAAAATTGTTAAAAGCCCTAGGAGAATCCAAAAACAAATGGACAATCCTCATTGTGAACAGATTTGGGAGAGCTAGGGATGTACCACCGGTCTCTAACAAAATAACTACATATACTTTATATTACTTTTATTTATATATAATACGTAGTTACGTATTAACCTTCAAATACTATGTACCCCCATACTCATTAAAAACATGCAAAGTGCTTGCTTCAGAACAATGGCCATGAAACTATTCATACTCTGTTCTAAGAAAAAAGAAAAAAGCATTACATGAAGCGTGTGATGGAAAGTCCAGGTCCCTCCAGGGGATTTTCCTGAAAACCTTCCCTAACACGCTGCTTTCTGTGAGGGAGCTACTATTTCTTTTCTTTTCTTTTCCTTCTTCTTCTTTTCTTTTTTTTTTTTTTTTTCTGAGACAGGATCTCACTCCCGGCTCACTGCATTGTCAACCTTCGGGGCTCAGGTGATTCTCCCACCTCAACCTCCCAAGTAGCTGAGATTACAGGAATGCACCACCACACCGGGCTAATTTTTGTATTTTTAGTACAGACGGGGTTTCACCATGTTGGCCAGGCTGGTCTCGAACTCCAGGCCTCAAGTGATCCTCTCACCTTGGCCTCCCAAAGCGCTGGGATGACAGGTGTGAACCACCACGCCCAGCCCTGGAAGCTGTTACCAATGTTCCACCAAGGGTCAGAGTCAGCCCCTCCATGGACGCTGCGGGCCTGCATCTCAGCCAAGTCCCACAACATGACTCTGGTTGTAAAGATGAGAATTTGAGGACAAGAGAGTTTTTTGCTGTTTTTAAACATGTTCATTTACTTACTATTGCTATTTCAGAAATGACTAATATCCCCCCTCCCCATCTCACTCCTGTTTCCTCTATTTTTACTTTTAGCTGTAGCTTCCCTTGACTCTTCAAATCCGAAAAGCACCGTGCCTCTGGTTCATGTGAAGGAGACCATCAGCAAGCCTTATGTAATGTAAGTTTCTCCTTCATGGAGCACGTTCTTTCCTTCGGGCGGGAGAAGAGAGCCCGGCTGAGCGATACCTTCCACCACTTTAGCTGCCCCAGGAACCCTGGGATCTTTTTCTGGTGTGTGTGATTGTGTGATTACAGGTCCACCCCTTTACATCTCACAAAGCCGCCTTCTCTTGTTCAGTTAGGGCAACGTGTGGGGAAGGAGCTCATCCATGTCAATGATGTCATTCTCTTCTCCTGCACGCTGGGGATGCTCCTTCTCTGAGTGCAGTGAGAGAATGTGCCTCCCCTGCCCTCATATTTTACTCTCTGGTGATGCCACAGTTCAAGAGGGCCTGCAGGCATCCTACCTCCCAGCCTTTGGTAGCTCCTGCATGAAATGAATTGAGGGTCTCTATCAAAGGCCTCCCTTACTCCAAATTATTTTCTATTAGCATGATAATGACCTGAGAGTCGTAGGTTGTAGACTGCCCAGAAAATCTTTTCATTGTGCACATCAAGTGTCTGGGTTGTGTAACATACCCTCCATTATATCTTTGCAATAACTATGAGAGGACCTGGGCATCTGCATTTTTTAAAACTTCCCTGAGGACCACATTACCCAGGCTCCCTTGCAAGCTGAATGCTGTTTGTACTGATGGTGGGGAAGGCACCACAGAAGATCAGAGGGTGGGTCAAGGGTATTTCTCCCCACACCTCCAGCCCCCCCTCATCCCTCCCTGCCTTGGGACCACTTTGGCAGTGGTGGATTTCTCCATGACCACAGCTGCAGGTATTGAGAGAGCAGAGCCCAAGGCATTCTTTTTTATGTTTGCACCCTCTCTCATATCAAGCGTATTGAAATTTACCTGCTTCCCACATTAAGTATAATTTTAACTGTAAAACTTTTTGAAAGAGTTTGTATAAATTTAACAATTTTGAGCTTAGGCATAAGTTATGCATTTTATTCACATAATTTAAACTTTTTCGCATTTACATATAACTGTATAAAAGTCTGAGTTTCAGTTGACTCATGGGCATGATGTCACAGATAAATATTCATTGATGATATTTTTTTTAAAAGTTTTCTGGGAAATCCTTCAGCCAGGGTTGAGAACCACAGCCTGGGAGTGTCCACCTGCGAAGCTGATCAGGCCCTGATACTGGAGGGCCCAGGCCAGGACCATCATGAACTATCTACTTAATCTCTTTGCCTAGGGAGAGCCCTGCTGAAGACTCAAACTGGGTGAATAAGGTCTTCAAGAAGAACAAGCAAAAGACAAGTGGCACCAGAAAAGGCTTCCCAAGACATCTGCGATCCAAAAAACCAAGCGGCAAAGTGCAGTGAGAATGACTAATGTTCCTTAAATCCCATGGAGAGGAGCAGCTTTGGGAATTGTGTTCAGGGAGATTCCGAGGCAGAGAGGGGAGTGGAGGGGAGTGGGGGGTTCGGGGGGAGATTGGGCTTTGAAACAGACACATCTGACATAAAATCCTGCTCTGCCACAACTCCACTCAGGGATCATGGTTGGGATACTTCCTCTCCCTGAGCCTCCTTTTCCTGTAAAATGGGGATGATATCACTTCATAAGCCTGTGAGAGTTTAATATGATCAACGATGTAAATTGCTCCATAGAGTACAGAATGCATAATAGCTCACAATAAGTAGGTTTTATGTTTACATGATTCCCAGAGGTTAACTGGCTACCTCTCAGCTTCTGAAAAGTTGCTACTTAACAACAAAACTAGACAGGCTGGGCGCTGTGGTTCACGCCTGTAATCCCAGCACTTTGGGAGGCTGAGGCAAGTGCATCACCTGAGGTCAGGTGTTCGAGACCAGCCTGGCCAACATGGTGAAACCCTATCACTACTAAAAATACAAAAATTAGCTGGGCATGATGGCATGCACCTGTAATCTCAGCTACTTGGGAGGCTGAGGCAGGAGAATGGCTTGAACCTGGGTGGCGGAGGTTGCGGTGTGCTGAGATTGCGCCATTGCACTCCAACCTGGGCAACAGGAGTGAAACTCCATCTTGAAAAAAACAAAACAAAACAAAACTAGACAAGTGAGTGCCTATGTGACACTCAACTGTTGCCAGCATACAGTTTAGGGCCCTCGTCAATGTAGGCCTGCTTCTTAGAGCTTTTTGACTACATTATGTTGTCTTTGACTTAGTCAGTCAACACTTACTGAGGACCTACTAAGTGCCAAATGCTCTCCTGGACTTTGGCAAAAGAGAAAATGAATTAAATTCTATCCCCAAGTTTCGACAGTTTACTCCTAGTCTAATTTTAGGCAAAGGTAAGAATAAGACCTAGGAATTTGATGAACTTTGAGCCCTACCTAAACCAACTTTTCATTTTTTTTTACTGAGTCATCATATTTTAATTAAAGCCTCACACACATATACAAACACACTTACAAATTCAACATGACAGCCTCAAATTCAAACCCAAGCCGAGTATTATTTACAGTTATTTCATTGGGTTATCAAAGTATTCTCTGAATTGGCCAGGCATGGTGGCATGTGCCTGTAGTCCCAGCTATTTCGGAGGCTGAGGTGGGAGGATCGCTTGAGCCCAGGAGTTGGAGTCTGGCCTGGGCAACATAGTAATCTCTCTATGGAACAGATCCACACTAATAATTTCATTTACTTCAAGTCTTTGTTGTTCAGAAAAAGCTCTAATCATTCTGAGCAACATCTTCCTGGTTCTTCTTGTCCCAAGTGGGATCCCTGGACAGGCACAGGGATTTATCAGACAGACAAGGGTCAGAGGCTCACCCGGTGACTAAGGCACACCTAGAAGTCTAAGCAATGCGCTTGATGGGTGGTGGGAAGCAGGATGGTAGGAGAGTCTTAGAGCTGCTGCAGGAAGTGGAACAAACCACATGTTTTTTCTGGGTGACAGGTGGGTAAGGGAGGGTGCAGGACAGTAGCTAGAGGTCCCTGGGTTCATGGGATCCACAGTCCCACCCTAGGATTCTTCTCATTCATTCTTGCTCTCCAGCCCCAACACTTCCCTGACCTTTGAGTGTCCTTATCTCTGTCCCCAGGAGCTCATGGTCAAGTTCGGCTGCGGGAAGCCAGGCAGGTCTGCGGTGGGTGTGGGGAGCCTCCTTGGGGCTAGGAGCACTATCTGAAGCCAAGCCCAGGCCCCAGTTCCTTGATTCCAGGGCCAGCTCTCTTCCCACTGTGGCAGAGTAGCGGGAACTATGCAATTCAGTAAGAGCCACTTCGGTTGACAAACCTTCTGGGAATGAAGGTGCTTTACAAAGAAGCAGGCTGTGATAAAAAACAAACAAGACAACATTCATAAACTGTGGGAAGCACTGTTGTCACTGGGTCACACCTCCTGCACCAGGCAGGTGGTTGTCTGCTGCATTCCTTTTCAGAACAGATGATGAGCCTGCCTGCAGGCGGCAGTTTACCAATTGATGATCCTAAGCAATTCCAAAGGCTGGGGCAGGGGGTAGAAGAGAAGTTCAATGTTAGGGATAGAGAAGGGGGAGTGACTCAGGAAGAAGAGAAACCTGCTCATTTCCTCCCAAACTGCAACCGCTGTCACATCCATGGGCTAGTCCTGTACAAACGTCCAGTCCCCAGCTGATGTCCCTGCTGACAAGCAGAGAGAGACGCTAGAACAAAAGCCAAAGGGTAGATGTCCCATGCACGAATCAGTGTTGTTTTTTAATTAGAGGTTGAAATTCATACTCTGATGCAGACTGTATTAGTCAGTTATTGCTGCTATGATAACATTGCATAACAAACAATCCCCCAAATCTCAGTGGATCACGATACAAACATTTATGTTTCTCTTTCATGGGCCTGTGTGTTGGGGATAGCTCTGCTTAGGCTGCAGGCTGGGTCAGGTCTGCTCCAGGCCGCTTTCATTCTAGGACCAGCAGTGATGTCAGCCTTGCTCTTCCTCTGGAGCATGGCTGGGTGTACGCATCAGCCTAGCTTTCCTCTGCTAGCCTTGGCTCTCCTCCAGTAAGAGAGTAAGAGTTCAGTGGGATCTGACTCTGGATTGTTTCACTGGCCTCATAGTGAAGAGACCGAGGGAGAAATTGAGAGACTACCTAGGGCTACAAATGGAGAAGAAGGACCCCATCCTGCTCCCAAATCCTCCTAATTGCCGCCAAGTCTGTGACACTAAGTTTCCACCATAAGAGATCCTTTTCTTTGCGTTTCTATGGAATTTCCTCCATTCCAATATGAATGTAATAATAATAGCTCCAACTGACATGGTACTTATGTGCCCAGCACCATGGCACAGAGAGGTTAAGTAACATGCCCAAAGTTACCCAGTTGTAGGTGGCAGAGCCAGGATCCCAATCCAGGTTGTCTGTCACCAGTGTCTTGATATTCCAACTTAGTGATACAGCCTACGAGGGTGGTGGGAGCACTGGAATGGGAGTCAGAAGTCATAGGGGTTAGCACTGGTTTCTCCATTCTGGCAAATCACTCTACTTAGTGGGAGTTTCAGTTTCTCTCTATAACATCAACTCTGCCTTCAACTCATGGTTATCTGGGACTTAAATGAGAAGCTGAATGTGGAAGCATCCTGTGGAATTCTAGGTAACAAAGACATGTCAGGACCTTATGACTAGTGCCCAGGCCTGTGTGGGACATTTGGGAGGGTCCCGGGGCAGTGTGTAGGACTGGGGCACCAAGAGAAAGGAGGACAGAGAAGATATCTGAACACATGGTTCCTCCTAGGAGCTTGTTAGGAATGCAGATTCTTGGCCCACCCTGCACCTACTGAATCAGAAATGGGGCTGGGACCCGGCAGTGTGTATCTTACATAATCCACCAGACAACTGATGCACTCTGGAGTTTGAGAACCACTGGATTGCTATAGAATAGAAGCACAGAGGAGAGGCAGCTAATCCACTCTGTCAGCTTGGGGGTCTCGGGGAAGGCTCCCCAGTGGAGGTGAGGAAGATAAGCAGAAGTTAGACTGAGAATGGGGGGTGTGGGAGGGTAGTCTAGGAACATGGGATGGCCCAGAACAAGAAAATAGTCTATGCAAGCAGTTAACTGTGGTTGCAAGGGAGGTAGAGAGGGGCCTGGAAGTGAACTTGGTGATGTGGCAGAAGGTAGGTCAAGCTGGCTTGGATGACTGGCCAATGAGGTTGGACTTCCTGTGTGGTGCTGGGGAGTCATTGCAGGGTCTAGGCAACAGAATGATAGATTTGAAAAGTATCCAAGAATGTACAAGTCCACATCCCAGCATTTCTCTGGCCTCCGCAAGTGTCTTCCTGCAATTTCCTAGAGAGGGCAAGTAACTTGCCCAAAGTCACACAGCAGGTGGAGGCAGGGCTTGGAAGTGAGGCCTTCCGATTCCCCCGTCATCTCCCTTCTTTTCACCTGTGCTTCCTCGGCTTCTCCCATCCAGGTCTGCTCCCTGCCCACTCAACTTCCCTCTGCTCTCCACTTCTGAGACAGTTTGGGTCACCTACAGACCTCATCCCAGCCAGATCCAGGAATGCAGCTGCCCTGAGGTATGGAATTCCTTAGAATGACCTTGGAAGGCAGACACTGCCTGTCCTGTTCTGAGATGCTGCGGCGATCCCTGGGTCTCATTGATCCAGTTCCTTTTCTTCTCCCACCTTTCCCGTCCGGGTCACAGTTAAAGTCAACACTAGCCAGGCAGCACCTTGTCTACTAAGAAAATAGCACCCCTTCCTGGAGAGCCTGACTACCAGCTGCTGGAAAATTGTCATAATATACTGATTTTTTTAGAACAAGACGCTTCACTGCCAACTGCTAGAAAACTACAAAGAACTTACAAAGACGTGCATAAGTCTATGAATTGCTACCCCCTTTACATGGCACTATCCCCTTATGGAATGTAAAATCTGCACAACTGTAGACAGCCATCTAGAGACCACTCCAGCCCTATCCTCTTCCTAAGAAAACGAGTATCAGTTGAACTTTCATAAATGGGATGATGTTTCAAACACCCTTTTATCACCTCCCACTGGAGATTACATTTGCGAGCAGCAAAGGACCCTCATGTAATAAAATGAACCCCCTCACGGGCTTTTGGTGTAACTTGAGATTTCCAATTTCCATGCATTGGCTATAAAAGGCCTGGCTACTTGTTCAGGGCTGCCCAAGGCGTATGAACCTGTAAGGGAGATCCTCGGTGGAATTCAGGTTAACGAAGTCCTAGATGGGGAACTCAGAAATGACAAATCTGTCCTTTTCCTAGGAAACCGTGAGCCGAGAGAGAGAACCGGGAATGGCACGGGAGAGAACCTGAGGACCCTGAGGCCAAGCCTGCTCCCCACTGCTGTCGGGCACACTCCCCTGACCAGAGGACCAGAGGCAACACCTGCTGCCAGTCCTGATGGTGCCCAGGATCTGTTTCCCTTCCAGGGTGAGCATCTCAGCTTCCCTGAGATCCTTCCAACGCTTCCACTTCCCTCCTCTGGACAGACTGATGGACGCCAGCACTGACTGGCCCTCACAGACCTTCCTCCCAACCTTGGCCTGAGCTCTCTTCTTTGAGATGGGCCAGATCATTTCTAGTCTCCCCAGATCCTGTCCAAGGGCACAGCTCTTGGGGGCCCAGCAGGATTGAGCCCACGACACACTCCCTCTTTCCTGCAGCAGCAGGAGCCCAAGTTCTGTTTGGTTTTTAATTCTCATGGTGTACTAACGGCTTGACCTCAGCTGGTCACTGGAATCGCTGGCCGAAGTTGGTCTGACAGCCCAGGCATCGAGGTCTTTAGAGCTCCTCCGGGATTACATGGTGCTGTGGTGTTGAGACAGGCAGCCCTAGAGTCCTGGGTGCCTGTAGAGGAAGAGGGAGGCCAAATGTCCCTCCCCCACAGCCAACACAAATGAGGGTTGACGCTCTTGTCTGCTGTTCACACCTCAGTGAAAATGTTCCATGGGGAAGACAGCCTCAATTTTTTCCAACCTGTCCAGAAAATAATTAGCCCCCCACTGCTCCCCAGAAAGCAGACCACCTCCAGTCCCGGCCAGGCCCAGCAAGGAAGCCCCAGCTACCCACAGGCCTCAGGTGTATTTGCTTACCAAATCCTGAAATGCAAAACCCAGAGTGAATGGGTGGAGGACAATGCTAACCGGGTCTTAGGAGCCTGAGGAGGCCATATGCAAATTTAAGCCTGGTGGGGTTGAGGATTTAGGCGGTTAGGGCACAGAGGCTGTGAGGGACCCCACTTAACAGGGCTATTTCAGGGAACAAAATGTACCTTTGTGAGGCCCGAGAAGGGTCAAAGTCCCAGGGGTCTTGCAACCTCTGACTACTCTGGTTGATCTGTGGCCAGACCAGTCAAAGGAGGCAGCTGCAGGTATGTGTTGAGGGGAGACTGACCGGAGAGGCCCGCCTGGCCACAGGCCTTTCTTCCAGGAGTGGCCTCCGTGTTTGCAGAAGCCTGACACCTGGGAACCAGAGAGAGGGGGGTGTCCTTTCCTGCACAGCCCAGGAATGCTTATTCCCTGGGACCCAAGGAAAACGTGAACTTCATAATAATTATTGTTTTAATTCAAAGTCTGTATTTAGAGCCCAGATGCTCTTAATGTCAGTTATGTTCAAGTATTAATGCATCCACTTGCATATTTCCCTTCTCTTGGGCTAATTATTTTTATTGTTTGGATGTAATTAAAATTATTGTTCTTACATTAGTTTCAGAGTTGCCAGATAAAATAGAGGACATTTTGTTAAATTTGAGTTTCGGATAAACAATGAATAATTATTTAGTAGAAGTATGTCCTCAATATTGCAATTATTTATAATTTTTCTGAAATTCAAGTTTAACTGGGTCTCCTGTACTTTTATGTGTTAGATCTGGCAACCTGAATTAGCGTCTTTCTCCTTTTTCTCTTTTTTATTTCTAATCAACACAAATGGATTATTTGTTACATGCCAGCCACTGTTCTCCTTGAAACTGGGAGGCCTCAGTTGTGCCCGGGGCAGTGCCAGGACACTCTCTTTTCTTCCAGACAAGCACCTCAGACTGATACCCACAGCACAACCCCCACGGTAACCCAGCCAGCACCTCCAGCCCAACCAGTTCTCAGCTGACCCCATTATCTTTGACTCACCCACTTAGGCGTCTGACTTCTCAGAGGGAGGGAATTAGGTTAATTATGTCATGATGTTCCTTGCCCACCTTTTTACAGCCATGCAAAGCAGCAGGAACTCCCATGCCCCTCAGTGCTCTTGTAAAAACCATCTGTGTTGCTCTACATACTTGCCAGCACTTGGGGGAAAAAAACCCAAAAACATCTATGGTGGGAGTTGAGGGGCCCCACTCATCCACAGCACCTAACATGGTACCCTGTATTCATATTGGCTCAAAAGCTCCATAACCAGTGGGGCCCGTGAGCATCCTGAGGGCAGGGGTTGTGTCTTTTGGGTTTGTTTATACCACACAGTTAGCATCAGAGCTGGTACATAGTAAGTGCTCAATAAACATTGGTCGAATAAATGAACTAATGGATTAGATCATAACTGGAGGCAAGGACACTAAAATAGGAGTTCTCAGAGCCTGGTCCTGGCCAGCTTCTGTCTGTATCTGTCTGTATAACCGTGAACAAGGCATTTCCCCACTGAGAGCCTCTGTTTCCTCATCTGTTAGAGGAGGATAAAAATGCTGCCTCCTCCTGCTCTCTTTGGAGCATTAAGGTGAGACTTCAGGGGTTGAGGAACAGACACTCATGTGTCACCTGAGAGAGGATAAAGGACGTCATCTATGTCTCCCTGGAGACCACGTTTTATGGATGAAAAACCTAGCACTCTATTCTAACAATTTTTTATCATGGCTCTGTGTGACAGAATTTAAACACCAGATTTTGGGGACTAGTAAGAGGCAAGGTAGAATCAGTGCTGCTCCCGATTTTCCTGGACATAGAATGAACTGTCACACTGAGAGTCACTGAGTTGTAGAATGTCAGGTCTGGAGGGCAGGTATCTTGTCCCCAGGGTCACACAGCGTGGGGGCAGCTGAATAAAACTCAGGTCTCCTGACACTTAACCCAGGACACTTTTTTACTGCATCCTCAAGCTGGCACTCCAAGGATGGGACACCTGGAGGGGATCCAGGCAGTGACAAGGAGGCCAACCCCCACAGCCTTGCAGGACCAGACTGTCATAGATGTGGCAGGTGGGTATCTGTCTTGCCTCCATGGTGAATAACCCAGATAACATCTTTGTGCAAGTTAATTTCTTTATTTGCTCAAATAACACAGTACAAAAATGAGACTCAGATGCCAGCATCAGGAGCACATACCAAATATTCATAGAGCTTAAAGAACATCATTCCAAATAAGAAACTATGTACAAAAGGTTCCTGACCTTCATTTCATAACTTATTCTGATCCTTCACACTTGGATGCTAAGATCATGAACACTGCCTAAACAAATCCACAAATAGCTCACCTCTCCCCCACTTCTCAGAAGCAGCAATAAAAACTAAATGGCTTTCCAGATAGGCTGAGTTGAGCTTACTAAGCGGGTGCCTCTGGTTGGAGGCCCCCCATGTAAGCGCCCAGGGCCTCTCCGCCCTAGGCTGCTCCTCCTCCCTAGTCCTACCCAATGGGTTCAATATGGCAATACCACATCCCCAATCGTCACAAGATCACACTCGCTATCCAGGTTTAACACCCTCTCCCCCATGATCACATGTTCTGGGCAGTGTCCAAGGGAGCCAGATGTCCGTCTGCAGTTTTGTCCCTGTTGCACATAGACATGAATGTGTGGCAAATTTCACACCTGATTCAAGCTGTTGAAACTGCTGAGCTGTACAGAAGGCAGAGCCTCTGGCACCCCACACCTCACCTTTGTGCAAACATGAAAACACAGCCCTTTTCTCAAGACATTGTACTGCCACCAGTAGGAAAACTGTCGTCATAAATCTACAAACCCACAACGTCTAGGATGTGAATAGCACCTCCTGGAGTACGGTGCTCTTGAGCAGTGAGCCCCTGTGCAACAATCCATGGCAGTCCAGCCCAATGAAGCCCTCCTCCACTTCCTGAAAACTACCCAGAAGAAGCTATAGTACATACACGGACCTGGCACTACGTAATTTGCAGAACTCTTCACATCCATTTTCTCACTGACTCTTAGCCAACCCCATGAGATGGGAGAGGTGCAAGGTATCAGCTCTGTTTCTCTAATCATAGAATGACAGGACACAGGGTTAGAAGGATTCTGAGAGACCAAGCGTCCTCAGTGTCCAGGTCTTTCCATCTGGGGCCTACAGAGTTCCTGGGAGGCATCTACAAATCCATTTGAGCATGAAGAACTACTGATCAACTGAAGAAATGATGGGATACATTTAGATGCACATCTGTTTGGATATATGTAGATGTTCTGGTTAGAGATTAAATAAAAACTTAGTTTAAAAACTAGACTCAGTTAAAACTAACATCTGAGAAAATGTCAATAGGCCTTCTGGGTGAGATCCTAGACTCCAAAGTCTGGAGAGGAGCAGGGATGTGTAGAGGGTCACACGGCAGGTCTGGAGTAGGTTCAGCAGGTAGAGCTCTGGTCGCCTCACTCCCAAGCCAGTGCTGATTTCCCCAGACGTGGCGTCTGTGTCTTGCCTTGTGCTTCTCAGATACTAGGGTATGGACACAGAAGGGTTACCTGCTCTTGTCTTCCATCACGTTTGTGAAGCAAGGATTGGGATGTCATAGAGCATCTTCAGGGTCTCCTGGCTAAAGCTGTGAACCACCTGGCTAGTTCAAGGGAATTTGAGTGCAGGACACAGCTTTCAGTCTGGACTTAGAATCTCAGGACTTGTGATGTTCTGGGAAGAGAAAAAGAATCTAGGTGTTAGCCATGGCCCAATTGTTTATGGGTTCCACTCTGGAAACAACAGACATCCCATCATCCCATCGACACCCCACCCCAGCCTCCGTCTCTGGGTCTTTGTTCTTGCCACACCTCCTGGGGACACTGCTCTCCTGATCTTTTCTCCCCAGGCAGCCTCCCATTCTCAAAGGTCAAAATCAGCACCTCCACCTCCTGGAAGGTTTCCAGGACCAACTTGCTTCATGGGCCTCAGCTACCACTCATTTGGCATTCGGTTGCTATTTAATTTTGTCATCAAACAGTTGTCTTTTCCACTAGCAGATGAAGCCTTTGAAGGCAGAGCCTTCTACAGAGCCTCACGGCACTTTGTGCAACCAAGCACATAAGAGGCTGTCAATAGCTACCAGTTGAATGAATGAATGAATGGTTAGTAAAACCAGAAGATGGAGTCAGGGCAACTGAGGATGTCAGACCGATATTTCTGTAATATCTTTCACGAAGAACTCAGATCACTCTGTAAGCTATTACCTAACCCACGCAAGAGGCCAAATAATCTGTAACAGTCCTGTTCTCTAGGAGAAGCCAGTGAGGCCAAGAAGAGAGAGGTCTAAGGTAGGGAGGATTTCCCACCAGGAAAATGAGCCAAAGTAGAGCAGAGCATTCGAATCACAAGATACAACTATCATGAAATATGCCAGCTTTCTTGAGAGACTTTTCAAATGGCTTCTAAAGGTAGTTCCAAGAAAGACAGAAGTGTTTTAGATGATAGTAGCATCACTGCAAAAGGGTCTGGTTTCCCAGGGGACCACTTGGATGCAGAAGTTCTGGTCCTGTTTGTCCAACACCAGCAAACAGAACATTTCATTCCTCTAAAGTCACACCTTCATGCAGTGGCTTCTATACTGTGGATCTGGGTCAAATGTTTGTAAGCAGTTACGTTAAGTGAATTAGAAAAGGATGAAGAAATCTTTATCAGAGTCCACCAGAAAATATGTGAGCTCACAATTTTTAAAAAATCAGGCCAGGTGGCCGGGCACGGTGGAGTGCTTGTAGTCCCAGCACTTTGGGAGGCTAAGGTAGGCAGATCACCTGAGGTCAGGAGGTCGAGACCAGCCTGACCAACATGGAGAAACCCTGTCTCTACTAAAAATACCCCCAAAAAATTAGCTGGATGTGGTGGCACATGCCTGTAATCCCAGCTGCTCAGGAGGCTGAGGCAAGAAAATCACTTGAACCCGGCAGGCAGAGGTTGCAGCGAGCCGAGATCATGCCATTGCACTCCAGAATGAGCAACAAGAGCAAAACCCATTTCAAAAAAAAAAAAAAAAAAACAGGCCAGGTGTGGTGGCTCATGCCTGTAATCCCGGCACTTTGGGAGGCCAAGATGAGAAGATTGCTTGAGGCCAGGAATTCAAAACCAGCCTGGTCAACATAGGGAGAATCCATCTCTACACACACACAAAAGTCAGGGAGGTTGAGTCTGCAGTGAACCGTGATTGCACCAGTGCATTCCAGCCTGGGTGACAGAGCAAGACCCTGGCTCAAAAACAAACAAAAAACCAGTGACAATTATCATCTCTGAAGGGAATATCTCAGAGACTTAGGGGAAAGGAAATTATTAGGAAAAGCATAAATGCACTCAGAACAGTGAAGGTGACGGCAGGAGAGAGGCTGTTCATTAAGCAACCAAGGCCAGGTCACTGAGTGATCGCCGCCCAGAAACCTTTCAGAACCAACAGCCTCGTGAAACCTTCTCATCTACCTCAGCCACCCCTTATTTGATGGATAACCTTACTGTGTTGTTTACATTTTATGACAGCCTAGAATTGAGAAGCCAAGCAACAGAGCCCACAAAATAATAACTAAGGCAAGCTAAGATCGTAGCCAGTCCAATATGCCATTCTAACAAAAAGCATGGAAAGGTACATGTCATTGAAGACTAGAGCCAAATAAAGAAGATGCTAATTATGGAGTAAAATCAGTGAGGTTTCAGAAAAGAAGGTCTTCATGCTTTAGAATTGTCTCAGAAGGCCTCAGTGAGGAGGTGGCATTTGAGATAGACAAAAAAATTCTGAACCGAGCAGGGGAGGGGAGAAGAGAATAAGTAGATGCCACTGGAGGCCAGCTGTGAGCCTGCTGTCACTCATGCCACGTCGCCATTGTCTTCCCCGCCCTTGCTCACCGGCTGGTCCTCTATGTCTGGGAAGTGGGTGCAATGGTAGTGGTCTCTTAGGCCCATGAGGACGCAGATGGCGTGGCTATTGTTGCCAGCAAATTTGTTAGCCAAGCGGACGTCAAACTGGTAGAGTCTCCTGGCGAGGTTCCTGTCCCACTGAAAGGAGTGGGGCACCTGGCTGCGCAGGGTGGCTAATAGCTTGCTGAGGGAGGAGTCCGAGAACTTGTAAAAATACCTCTTAAAGCTCGGGTGGCGCCTGATCTGGAAGCAGAAATGAAAGCAGGTCATTAGTGTTACTGGCAGCACCCCTCCTACCAACTGGCCCCTCCCCGCCCCCTGCAACTCCACGCAGCCAAGTGTGACACCTCCTCATCCCTGGGATGAGCTCCCCTTGTTACATCCCTCCACTGCCCCAGCCTCTCAGAATCTGTTCTGCAAGGTCCAGCTCAAAGCAGCAGGACAGAGTAGAGGGTGAGGGTGGAAGTACAGGTCTTCAGACTCAGATAACTCAGAAGCAAACAGCCCACAGAGCCTTCTCATCTACCCTAGCCACTACTTATTTGACAGATTATCTTACTTTATTATTTAAATGTTTGACAGTCTAGAATTGGGACGCTTAAGTTGCACTTACTAGGTGTGTAAGCCTCTGGTTATCTGCAAAATGTAAAATATCCACCCAGCCCCAGGATTGTTAGGGGGGAGGGAATTAAATGAAAGAGTTTACATAAAATGTTTAGTGCAGAGTAGATGTTAGATGAATTTTAGTTCCTTCTAAGCCTCCTCCAACAAACTCTTGTCTCTTAATAACTAAATGGGTTCCCCAGAGGCAGACCCAGACACAAGGACTTGGGTATAGGCATTTTATTGATTAAATGACCCAGGGAAATGCTGATGGGGGAAGGAGACCTGGAACAAGAACGGGAAGGCGGCCCAGGGGGTGACAAATGGAGCTTAATACGCTCAGGGCACCTTGGAAGTGAGCCGAGAGCACATTCCTCAGCTATGCCCCATAAAGGCAAGGGAGCTGGGGTTTATCTACCAACTCCCACCAGCCATTGGTTGAGGGCTGCTCATGGGGAAGGGGAGGCTGTTAATTCTGCCCCCAACATGGGTTACAAAATGGCCCTGGGTCCTCAGGCAAAAGGAGGCAGGGGCTGGCAGCTGGATGAGTCAGTGTACACTCTGGTGGTGAAGAGAGGTACCCAGAGCCTCAGCTATGCTGATTCATCTTTAACCTGACCTCTTCACATGTGATCTGTGCTTGTCTCTCCAAATAGACTATGTTTTCCAAGGGTGGGGAACCTTCTGTTACAGACTGCCTAGCAAGGGAGGAAAGTCAACAAGCTTGAAAGAATGGGAGACCATATGGACGCTGACGTGTATGGCAAGACCAAGAGTGAACCCAGAGACCATAGGGAATGGGATCAGCCAGACAGGTGAGGTCAGGTGTGGGCGGAGGAGGCTTCCAGGGATGGGGGACATGAGCCGAACTTCAATAGCTGATTTGGATAGGAGTGGTCCTGGCTGGCAGGGGGGCCACATGAGCATTGTGTTCTTTTAAACAGTTCCTTCATCTGCTGCATGTCTGGCATTTTCTACATATGCACTAAGCTTGGTCGAGTAGGTAATTATCTCTCATTTTGAAAAAGAGGAAACTGAGGCTCAGAGAGGTTAAGGGATATTCTTGTAGTTGCCCAGAGGTGCAGACTTGGGGATGGAACCTAGGTCTCAGCTGTGGGTAGATGAGACCCTGGGGCTGGCCTGGGGAGGGCTGAGTGGGGCTCACCTGCTGCCCCAGTTGGCCATCCACTTCTTGAAGAAGCGCCACCAGCTTCAGGATGATGAGCTCCTCTGAGGAAAAGAAAGAAGGATTGGGTGACTATTGACTGGGTGATGCCCAGTTCCCTTCCAAAAACAAAGTGCTGCAACAACCACA
This sequence comes from Cacajao melanocephalus, assembly GCA_963573385.1. NCBI lineage: Eukaryota > Metazoa > Chordata > Mammalia > Primates > Pitheciidae > Cacajao > Cacajao melanocephalus. Next base: position 136,364 of record CAUYLG010013459.1, read on the forward strand.
GCCACCTGTGAAAGACAGTATTCTCTCCCTAAAACTCAGCACACTCATTAGTTATGATGGATCAAGAAAATTCTTGCTTTAAACTACAGCTGGAGTGTGAGAGCTTTGCTTGGGTTCCGTTTATAGAAATAGAAGGGACTCTGGCTTGCTGGGCCTCACCTGTAACCACATTCAGCTCTATTTGACAGGTGGGAAACTGAGACCTCCCAGTGTCCCTATCCAGGCTACAGAGTAGCCCAGTCAAGAATGGGAGTTTGGACTAGGGGCAGCACATCAGAATACAGGGAGGGGACGTGCCAGGGCTACTGACCCATTGGGAATGCACCCATCCACCTGGGTTCTAAGCAGTGGTATGCCAGGGCCTGCTCATACTTTCACTGTAAATATTCAGGAAATTTGAAGACTAGTTGTTTTGTTTTGTTTTGTTTTAGATGAAGTCTCACTCTGTCTTCCAGGCTGGAGTGCAGTGGCGCAATCTCTGCTCACAGCAACCTCCACCTCCCGGGTTCAAGTGATTCTCCTGCCTCAGCCTCCCAAGCATTTGGGATTACAGGTTCCCACCACCATGCCCAGCTAATTAATTTGTGGACTAGTTGTTATAAACTGTTGGCAGCTTGAAATCAGCTGAGGTAAAAAATATTTATGCCATGGAAATCTGCAAAGGCTACAAAATAGGGCATCCCTCTCCCAGTGGAGAGCCTGTCTGCCAGCACACCACTGCTTATGAGACCCAGAGCAAGCTAGGAATTTCATAAGAAACATTCAAGCAAACTAACGGGGGGTGTTAATTACATCCCACAGAATAGACAGATGTCCTCTACCTGCAACTCTGCTCCAACCGCCCCAGTTTAAAGGCCAAGCCTGTGCCCCCTACCCTATCCTAAAGTCTACTGGAGTCTTTCACTGCTGCCTTCCCCATTCCTTCCTCAGAACCCTCCCCAATTCAGCCTGTAAACTCCACGTGGAGGAGAGGCACTGGGAAGCTGTCCAGGTAAGAGCAGGGGTGGTACTGACTAGATTCACACACTCCACTCAGCTGAGGTGCCCCTTCTGGTGTGTGGCCTCCGGCCTGAGAGGGTGCTTCTGGGATCACAACAGGCTCCCCTTCTGCAGGTGAGGGCTCCTGGCACTCAAGATCTTCTGGATCTAGGGCAAAAAAAGAGTTGGTGAGTATTTTGCAGAGAGCTAATCTAGTTCCTGACAAGAAGCTGTTCAGAGGCACAGACATAAGCGGGGGCTGGTTTCCAGGCTCCTCTGTGAGTTTCCTGCCCCCCGCTCTGCCTCAGAGGAGTTCGTGGTGCTCTCTTGGCCTTCTCCAGAAACCTAACTCTTCCTTCACCCACCAATCATTTCCTCCTCCTCACAGTCTGGGAGGGGCGCAGTTAAAACAGGTGTGCCAACAGGCCCACCAAACAAACCCTTTCACTCTGCCAGGCTTTCTGGGTCACTCAGCCTGTCTGAACCTCACTTTCTCCATCTGTTAAGTGGAGTGATAAGACTGACCTCACAGGGTTGCGAGCAGGTTAAATGAGATAATACATGTGAAAGTAGCACACAGCAGGCACTCTGTGATGTCAGGGGAATCGCTGTACACCAGTGGCCCTCGTGCTTTGGGGTAGTAAAAAAAAAAGGCCCAGGCCATATCCTACTTCATCAAACCCAGGTCTCTGTGCTTTTCTATGAACTGGCCAGGTGATTCTGATGCACAGCTGCACGGATTTCCCACCATGGCTATTGTTAAGTGTTTGTGTGTGGCGGGGTGTGGGGAGGGCATGCGCTGTGAGCAGGGCCTGCTAGGGGTGGGGTCCTGCTGGCACCTGGCCCCTCACCTCTCCCCACACTTCCACACCCCCCACTCTGCTCAGCATGGAAAGCAACGGTCAGGGCTGGACATCCCCCACTATGCCAACCTGTCTGCAACAGACAGGCCACACAGCAGCCGTGTCTGAGAGGAAGCCTCTGTTACCATGGCAACACCAGGCCTGCTCACCAAGGCTGCTGGAGGTGGAGGGCCGATGGCCACCGACACACAGGGGCAGAAAGCTGGGCCTCTTGGGCCGTCGGGTCTCTGGGCTGGCAGCCCCTGCTGCCCCCACTCTCTTGGGTTCCTTGGAGCTGTGTTTCTTATGGTAAAACGCTCTCCTGAAGCTCAACTTTTTTTCTTGAGATTTCCTTCTGCTGAGTGGGGCCAGGTTTTCTATACACACCTCTTCCTCCTGGACTTGAGGTTGCTGCGGGGGAGATGAGAGAAACTGAGTCAGGGCCCCTGACCTTGAGGAGATCTCACGTGAGCTGCGGAAAGAGACCCATGGTGGGCTAGCAGGTGTTGCCCAGAGAAGAGTGGCTGATGCTCAGTGCTGGGGAAATATGTGTGGTCTGGAGGGGGCTGGGGAAGCTTCAAGATGGAGAGACTGGGGCTGAGTGCAGTGGCTCATGCCTGTAATCCCAGCACTTTGAGAGGCTGAGTTGGGTGGATCACCAGGGGTCAGGAGTTCGAGACCAGCCTGACCAACCTGGTGAAACCCCGTCTCTACTAAAAATGCAAAAGTTAGCCAAGTGTGGTGGCGCACACCTATAGTCCCAGCTACTTGGGAGGCTGAGGCAGGAGAATTGCTGGAGCCCAGGAGGTGGAGGTTGCAGTGAGCCGTGATCGAGCCACTGTGCTTTAGCCTGGGTGACAGAGCGAGACTCCAACTCCAAAAAAAAAAAAAAGGGTGACTGGAGCAGGGCTTTGGCAGGACACAGAAGTGCAGGAGGGGCAGGAAGCTGTTTCCCAGGCAGGGTTGGGGAGCCCACAGTGAGGTCAGGGCTACGTGGGGAGCATCTTCCTCACCTCTTCTCCTTGCTGTTCTTCTGCATCTTGGAACATGGAAATGATCTTCTGAATGAATTCTCCTGAAAAAGATCAACATGCATGGTTACACTTTGGTACTAGAAAAGCTCTTCTATGGTCAGTCTTCATTTCCTTATGCCCAGCTGGCTCCCTGGGTGATTCTCCAGGGGGCTAAAGAGCTGCCAGAGGTGGCCTGAGGGCAGAGCTGGTTTCATGGGACACGTTCACTTTCCCAATGAGGGCCTCCAAATAGACACCCAGGAGGAGGCCCCTCAGGGCCATCTGGAAAGGCCTGTTCCCTACAGATGGGCTCACCCTGCACCTTCCCCCTGTTCAGGCAGAATTCCCCTTTAAGGCACATTTTCTATGAAAAGCAAACAAGGGCCGAGTGTGGTGGCTCATGCCTGTAATCCCAGCACTCTGGGAGCCTGAGGCGGGCAGATCACGAGGTCAAGAGATCGAGACCATCCTGACTGACATGGTGAAACCCCGTTTCTACTAAAAAAAAAAAAAATACAAAAGTTAGCCAGGTGTGGTGGTGCGCACTTGTAGTCCCAGCTACTCGGGAGGCTGAGGCAGAAGAATCACTTGAACCGGGAGGTGGAGGTTGCAGTGAGCCGAGATGTGATGGTGATCATATATATATGATTCTAGGCCTGGCTCTGCCAATGATAAAATAGTAATTACAGTGATGGCAGCTGCCATTAGCTGAGCTTCCCTGCTACGGCCCTTACCAGTCTCCCTCTCCTCTTTACTTCTGAGCTCTGCTCTCAAGCTGGGCCACCCAACAACGAAAATAAGAGCAACAGATGGCAGCTAACACATATTAGCTACTACCAGGGGCTGCCCTAAATGCTGTAGAGGCATGAGTTCATTTAGAGCTGCCGACAGTTCTAGAAAGCAGGTACATTGCTGTCCCATTTCACAGATGAAGACACTGAGACCAGAGATGAAGTAACTTGCCCAAGTGCACACGGCTCAAAGGGGTCAGAGCCCAGATTCAAACCCAGGCCCATAAGATCACCCCATCGGCGAGCCCTTGGTGAGGTAGGGGGAGCATTTTCCTCCCCTCACCTCCTGTCGGCCTCAGCAGGGTGAGCACCAACACTATTGTCATTTACTGAGGTATAGACAGGCAGCCTGGCTTGGGCCTGGACTCTGGGACCCAAGCTGCTTCCCCAGCCTGCTATACTCAGAAGGACGTCTGGACAGGCCACTGCCTCTCTCTGGCTCAGTTTCTCTTCTGCAAGTGGAGGAGTCAGAGCAAAAGTTTTCCAAGGGATGTATGAGAAAAGGAGAGGAGTACTGACTGTATTCTGAGGCTCTGTCTGGCTGAAGCTCCTCTCCAGGACCTAGGCTCTCTGGTGGGGTGGAAAGCTTGCAGGGACCTGGAGCCCCAGCCTCTGTAGATAGGATCTCTTGGACTTCAGGTTCTTCCAAGCCTGAGAAGCAGAATGAAAAAAAGGGGGTGTGTTTTGTCCATCTGGGCCTGTTAACCATGCATAGAAGCTAGCACAGACGCTAAAGTGGGTTCCGTGGCCAGATCAGACTAAGGCCTTAAGGGGGCTGGCAGACAGCTGCTGGGTAGGACTGTGTCTCTGATTTACTGGCCCAGACCAAGCTCTCTTATCCCTTTGTGCTTCCGTAGAACTGGCTTTTCTGGGCTTTGCTGCCCTCTCCTCCCTCCCTTGGAGCCCTCCTCCCTCCACCGTTTTGACTTGATCCACAAGTTAAATGGTAGAGGCCTGGTCCCATGGCGTGAATTGATGAATCACAGCCAGAATCCCCCTACATGAAAATATCTCCCCAAGTGGCATGAAATTCCCCTCTTTGATGTTAAGCATCACTCCCTCCTTTCTAAGATGTAAATTCTCCTGACCAGGATGACCTGTTCTCCCTGATGCCCAGGAAGAAATCACTTGTCTGATCCTTTCTCCTTCTAGCTCTGGCCCCATCATCCATGGGCCATGCGACCTCGAACACATTGTTTTACCTCCCAAAGCCTCAGTCCCTTCACCTGTGAGGTGGGGATCATAGTTGCACTTCATCTGATGGCTGTGAGGACTGGTTGAGTTATAGATATGCAGCAGGGAAATGTCTCACTTTACAGGTGAAGAAACTAAGGCATAAAGATGGGGAATGACATAGACAATATGCTAGAAGGTCCCCTGCCTCCCCTGCTCCAGCTCCTTCCTGCACAAACGACTCCCCTCCCTGCCAGGGGGCAGACGCCGAGGCAACCAAGAGATGTGGATGGCTGGGGAATCCTGGAACACAATTTCCATCAAGGGCTTATTGGGGTGGCCTAGACCTGGCTGAGGTTTTGTGTGTGGTGGTGACCCGCTGGCTTTCTCTCTCTCTTCCCACAGTCATCCTCACACCACTCAGTGCAGAGAGCAAAAGTCAGATTGGGCTCAGCACAGCCTTAAAAGCGGCCAATTCCATCCCGGGGGAAGGTTGCAGAGCTGGAGGCAGCTGCAGGGTTGCTATGGCAACTGCAGAGCCTGCTCACCGTAGCTGCTGGAGATGGAAGGCCGATGGCCGCCGACACACAGGGGCCGAAAGCTGGACTTCTTGGGTGGCCGGGCCTCTGGACTGGAAACATCTGCAGCCCCCCTCTTGGCCTCCTCGGAGCCGTGTTTCTTAAGAGAAAAGGTTCTCTTGGGGCTTGTCTTTTTCTCTTGGGATTTCTTCCTAACAGCTGCTGTTGGGTTTGGTAGGACCACCTTTGGCTGTGAGGCCTGAGATTGCTGTGAGGGACAGGAAAGAAACTGAGTCAGGCTCATACATTGAGGAGAAGAGGAAAGCTCTCTGAAAGCAACTGAAGAGCACCCGAGTGACAGGATGGCCCCAGGCAAGGGGAGGCAGCAGAGCCCAGAGCACGGGGAGGACTGAGTTCTGAAGCTGCAGAAGGAGGCTTCAGGGAAGGAAGGGACTAGAGCCAGGCCTGCAAGGACAGGTGGAGTTTGGCAGAGGAGGAGGAGAAGCCTGAGAGTCCCTGGAGATCTGCCAAGTTCGCTCCTCACCTCTTCTTCCCACTGGTCTCCCACTCTTTTGAGAAACTCCACTATCATCTGAATGATAGCATCCTCTGGAAGAAAGCAAATGCACCGGTTATTCTTTCTAAATGCACAGACAACTCCTTTGAAATGACCATCTCGGACAGTTCTCTTAAACGACTCTTTAGGCCACACAACGGAGGGAAACACCACATCCCAGGGCAGGTCCTTCTGAGAGAAGGTTGGAAGATCCGCCAGGGAAGGCACTAAGCCAAATCATGACACTTTATGCAGGAAATTTCAGGTCAGCCCTTTAGGCATTCAACTTGTGCCCCCCTATTTCCTTTGAACTTCACAGATCTATTTTGGGTTCAGTAAGCTGTGTGACCTTGAATAAGTGTCCTAACCTCTCTGGGCCTTCATCTCTCCCAGTGAAATGTGGGTCATGATCTTTGTCCTGCCTCCCTCAGAAGGCTGTCAGGCCATCAAATGAGAGACTGGGCTTGAAAACACTTTGCAAGGCTAATGCTGATCTTCCAACCTGCAAAATTCCAGTGGGGAAAATGGTGGATACCCGGCCTAACTAAGGTGGAGGATGGGAGGACTTCAGCAGGCATGACACAGAGACAGCCTGCCACGCTGATGCCTCAGCCACGCCCTCACATCTGCACAGAGAAGCCCCTCCAACGGAAATGGTTTCCTTTGATACCCCAGTCAGTCTATTCAAGGACAATGTCCCCACACTGTCCTCTGCTAGGTGTCAGCTGATGAGTTGACATGAAAAGAGATGCAAACAAATTCCCTGTCCCCAGGCTGTCTGTGGGTTTGTTTGGTTTTTTCTTTTACTCCTAACTTCCCTCTCTCACTTCCCTTTTGCCTCCTTCTCACTTATAAACTGGCTTTTGTTGCTAGACTCAGCTACCAGTTGGTCACCTCTCACGTAGGAAAACGATTAGCTGCAGAATAACTAACGAAATGCCTTTTAGTTATTCTTTGACACAGGCATAGCTCCTTCATTTCACATATTATAAAATATGCTCATCTTTTTTTTACAGAGAATTAGATAAATAGGGGATTAGGAGCACTCATGGTACTGTGGTTTAGTGTAAGACTGTACTTCTTTTTTGGAGATGCATGTTTAAGTATTTAGGGATGAAGCATAATTTACTCCAAAGTGATTCAGCAACAAAATGATATATACATGAATCAAACTGGCAGAGTTTAACAACTGTGAGTATATAAGTGTGCACTGAACTATCTTTTTCACTCTTGTGCATATTTTTTAAAGTAAAATAAAATTTTAAAAACCAAGAAAAGTTCTGATCCCATTAACACAGAAGGCAGAAGCATTTGCCATCAGCTTTTCCAATTCCCCAGCCTCCCTTCCGTGAAATTCTAAAATAAGAAGATGTGGCCAGAAGCACCAAAAGAGGCAAGAAAGACCAGTGAGTGTATTTTGAGAGCCAACATCCGAGGTCTCAGTGATCATTCAGAATAATCCGTCTCGCTCAGTAACAGCCACCTCAGCCACAGGTAAAAAGGTCACGAGAGATTCCGACTCACCATCAGGCTTTCTGAGCTCCTCTTCTTGCTGGTGACCTGTGGTGTGGGGAGAAACATCCACAGCTCCAGCACCATCTGCTCCGATGAGGAAGGACTGATGACCAGAGTCTTCCCCACCTGGAATAGAGACGAAAGCAAACGGGTATGTGGGTGTGTATGTGCGTGTGTCGGTGACATTCTCCTAACTTTGCTCATCAACAAGAGAAAACAGCCCAGAATTCACAGTGCAACAGGCACTGCTGCAGTCCGCTCTAGGCCTAACCAAAAAAAGTCAGAAACCGACTATGGTTTTTATTTGAAAAGTGGCTGCTTCCACCAAGGCACGTCTCTTGTGAGCCCCTCCCCACAAATCCTCAATCTTCTCCCTATCATAAACATTGAGTTTTGAGTGCTGCAAGGCAGAGCTCCTCTCCCTCTCGGTGCCTGTGGCCATTCAGCTCCAGAACCTTGCAAGGCAGAATTGGAAGTCACCTTGGGAGCCAGCACCCTCATTTACATGTGTAGAAAGTAAAAAGTTCCTCTTCAAAATTTCCCTTCTTGTTAAAGAATAATAATAATAAATGTTAGAAATAATAGTTTCTTTTAAAGACTAACTTTCTTCAAAGCCTTCTTGCTTTTTGCTACTAACTCTTTGTTAAGCCCTATCCTACGTAGCTGTTAGATATAAGGAAATAAGGGCATTCTAAGTCCTTGTACAAATAACCAAGATATTTGTGCTAGATGTGCTCACAGACATGTCCCAGCTTGCAGCCTCTGCCCCTTCCTTATTTGGAAATGTTACTACTTTTCTATGTCCTTTTGCAAGAAACTTCCTCTTTTCCTTTGTTCTCCATTGCCTTTACCTATTTGGAAAAGTTTTAAGTTGTTAGCCAGTCGGGTTTAGTTTAGATTGTGAGGTCCAGCTACAACCAATGGAGATCAAACACAGCAGTAAGGACCCAATGTGTAAGGAATAAATATGCCTGCCTTTCCTTTGTTCATTGTACTCTCATGGTAAGATGGCTGATGAACAGTACCCTTTCTGCAGAAAGTAAGATTGCCTTGCTGAGAAAACTTTTTGTCTGAATGCTCATTTTTCCTTGCGGTACCTAGGAACAAGCAATGATTCTGTCTCTAACATGGGGAACCAAAAGTTCCAGAGGTAGCAGCTCAAGCTCAAGGTCACACAGCAAGTTTACTCCTGATAGAGCCATCTAGAACCAAGGCCTGGAAGCAGCAGCCCAGAAGCACATAGGAATCAGTGGGGTGGGAGTAGAGCTTCCCTCCTCACCCCAATCTCTGCCTTCTCATTTCTCCTAGGTCTGTGCTCCTGAAACTAGAGTACTTGGCAATAACAGCTACCATGCACTGAGCTCTTTCCTTGTGGGCTGTGGCCACTCCATGAGACAGTAACTATTTATCTTCATTTTACCCATGAAAAAAGTTGAGGCTCAGAGGGGAAAGCTGCCACCCCTGGCCACACAGCTTGGGAACAGCAGCACCACAAGTGATTCTCCTGGAGCGCTCAGCCATGGTGCCATTCCACCTCAAAGAATTGTCACAGTGGGCCAGACGCAGTGGCTTATGTCAGTAATCCCAGCACTTTAGGAGGCCACTGTGAGTGGATCACTTGAGTCCAGGAGTTCGAGACCAGCCTGGCCAACATGGTGAAACTCTGTCTCTATCAAAAAATACAAAAATTAGCCAGGTGTTGTGGCAGACACCTGTAGTCCCAGCTACTTGGGAGGCTGAGACAGGAAAATCACTTGACCCTGGAGGCAGAGCTTGCAGACAGCCGAGGTCGTGTCACTGCACTCCAGAGCAAGACTCCATCTCAAAGAAGAAAAGAAAAGAAAACAAGATAGAGAGAAAGAGAGGAGAGGAGAGAAGAGAACGAGAGAAAGGAGGAAGAGAGGGAAGGAGGGAGGGAAGGAAGGAGGGAAGAAAGTAAGCCATAGTGGTGCGGCCCCTGACAGCTCCCCGGACTATCCCTGTCCCCTGTGTGAAGAGGCTCCTGGAGCAAGTTTAGCGCACCCTAGGGGTTGTCATAGGTACAGGCAAGGTCCACTCACCCCTGTGAGCTGGGCCTAGGTCAGCCTCCCCAGAGCGCAAGGCAGCAGCTGTCCTGGACAGCCCTTCCTCTTGGCCTCCAGCCTCCTGGTCTTGAGCTGCCTTAGTCACCTCGGCCATGTGTTTCTTGTGACCTTGCTTCTTGCGGCTGGCCTTCTTGTCATGGTGGGCTCTATTCCTGAGGGCTGGCTCCCCTGGTGCCTCTGGGGGCTCTGGAGGCTGGGAGAGGTCCTCCTTCCCCCTTGGCCTCCTGCTGGCCTTTTCTCTGGGCTCCTCATGGCCCGTCCTCAGTAAGAAGAAGTTCAGCATGGTCTTCAGCCACCCCTGCTGGGCCCACCTCTGGGCCTTCTCCCTCTTGGTGTCGTGCGGAGGCCTCTGCTCGCTGGGGAGAAACTCTCCGGTCTCCTCCGGAGTGAGGGCTGCAGCAATGGTGCCCTGAGCCTCTGCAGACGGAGCTGGTCTCTCTGAACATCTGTCCCAATCACTGGTTGTCCAGTGAAGTGCCTTCCTGGTGGGGGCAGTGGGCAGGGAGAGGCAGTGGCAGTCCCACGACTCTGAGTCTTTCCTGGGGGCTGACGGCCTGTCCAGAGACTTGGCTTTCTTCTCCATCAGGGGCCTCCTCGGGCGCCTTGGATTCTCCATCAGGCTACAACCAAAACAAACAGCTCCCTTAGTTTCATTTGTTTGTTTTTGTTATTGCCATTTTAAGATGGAGCCTCACTCTGTCGCCCAGGCTGGAGTGCAGTGGCGCTATCCCAGTTCACTGCAACCTCCGCCTCCTCGGTTCAAGCGGTGCTCCTGCCTCAGCCTCTTGAGTAGCTGGATGACAGGTGCACACCACCATGCCTGGCTAATTTTGTATTTTTAGTAGAGATGTGGTTTCACCATATTGGCCAGGCTGGTCTCGAACTTTTGACCTAAGGTGATCCGCCCACCTCAGCCTCCCAAAGTGCTGGGATTACAGGCGTGAGCCACCACACCTGGCCAAACAGTTCCCTCAGCAGAGGCCTCCTGGGCACACCGAAGCTGGCTCCCAGCACTGCCCAGTGGCTCATTCACTCTGCCCACTAACATGAGTAGTGTCAACACCTCCTGTCAACAATTTCTCAAAGCTGTTGTCTCGTGCAAATTTCCCCAAAACCCTTGGGGAATGGTGGTCATTATTCTCATTTTCCAGAGGATGAAAGTGGACCACAAAGAGATCGTGCTCAGATCTCAGGGCTGGTCAGCTGCACCTCCAGAGCCCCTGCAAGGAACCCAGCCCTGCCCACACATAGGTTTGAGTCCATCAAGACTGATTTGGGACTTCTCCTCCAGAACTGCGTGACAGTTAATTCATCTTGTTCCAAACCACTGCGTCTGGGGGCTTCTGTTACAGCACCAACGGAAAATGAATACAGCCGGAGCCAGTGGTCTAGTCCTGTCTCTCACTAGCCTTGGGACTTTGGGCAGTTCAGGCACATTCTCTGGCCCCATGTTCTCCTCTGAAACATCCCTGAGCCATGAATATTCTACCAGGCAGCTCTGTCAATGGCAACTCTTTTCTTCTAACTGCTCAAGCCAAAAATGTAGTCACTCCTGACTTCTTTCTTTTAAAATAAATAAATATATATATATACATATATATATATTGAAAATAGATATGGGGTCTTGCTGTGCTGCCCAGGCTGGTTTCAAACCCCTGGGCTCAAGTGATCAACCCACCTTGGTCTCTCAAAGTGCTGGGATTACAGGCATAAGCCACTGCGCCCAGCCCCCTTTCCTTCTGTTACTCCCACATCCACCCATCAGCAGAGCCTTTTGGCTTCACTCTCGTAGAGACTCTCCTCACCCTGACGGCCCCCTGTGGTTTCTAGGTCCCCACCTGCACTCTCCTGAACCGTCACCATCACCTCCAACTGATGTCCCTGCTCTCCTCTTGCCCTCCTTACAGTAACTTCTCCACTTAGCAGCTGTGGGGCTTATAAAACGAAAGTTACGGCCCGGCACAGTGGCTTACGCCCGTAATCCCAGCATTCTGGGAGGCTGAGGCAGGTGGATCATGAGGTCAAGAGGTCGAGACCATCCTGGCCAACATGGTGAAACCCCTGTCTCTGCTAAAGATACAAAACTTAGCCGGGAGTGGTTTTGTACTTAGCTGGGCCTGTACTCCCAGCTACTCTGGAGTCTGAGGCAGGAGAATTGCTTGAACCCGAGAGGCGGAGGTTGCAGTGAGCCAAGATGGCACCACTGCACTCCAGCCTGGCCAGCCTCGTGACAGAGCGAGACTCCGTCTCAAAAAACAAAAACAAAAGTTATTTCCCTTCCTCCAAGGGTCCCCTTTCACTCAAAGTCTTTACAGTGGCTGGCACGCCCCACACGTTCCAGCCTCCATCACCCCTCTGACCACGTCTCACACACTCCACTTCACGCACACAGCCCTGCTTGCTGTCCTTCAGGCCTGCCTGCCTCCGGGCCTTCACACTGGCCAGTCCCTCTTTCTAGAACATTCTTTCCTCATGGAAAGAATGAATTTGTTCGTGGTTTGCTCCCTCACTGCCTTCAGGGCTCTACTCCACGGTCACCTTTCCATCGAGGTCCCCGCCCACTCCCCATCGGCACACCCTTTCCCCTCCTACCCCACGGCCTGGTGGTGGGCAATGCCGTGTCTTTATGGGTTTAGTGGTTTACTGTCTGAGTCTCTCTCCATCTCCTGGGTCTATTTTGCTAGGTCTTCTATCTTTGAGTGTCTAGAACAATGTCCAGCATATCACTGCCACTCGATAAGCACGTATTAAGCAAAGGAACAGATGCATAACACGTTTAGTAAAGGCACAACACTTAAGGTGTCTTTGGATGTAAAGTTAGCATGAAATCAGTGCTTTCGGGCCAGTCTCATCTTGGAGCTGCAGGAGCCTTTCCATTCTCCATCCAGAATGAAGCAGCAGCCAATGGAAAAAGATTAAAAAAAACAAAAACAAAAACCTTCCCCTCCTGGGCAGCATTTCAAGCAGGCCTAGGGTGTGGGCAGTGCACTTGATTTGTGTGTCTTTAATCTAAAACTCTTGGGGCTTTCCAATTTTTCTAGAATTGTTCAGAAGCCCTCTTCCCTTCAGTGGAAGGTAAAAGAAAAATAAAATATGGTTTTGAATTCCAAACCTGAGCCCTTGGAGAGTCCTGTGGAGTTTAGGCCACGGGTTGCCTGCTCTAATTTGTCATTATAGCGTTAGCCTGCATTCACCAAGTAATGTAGTGGTATGGGATGTACTCTAAAATGTATTCTATTGCTATGCTCAGCCTAGAGGCAAAAATAAGAATCTATAATTGCAATTTCTTATGTGTGGGATCCACAGGAAAGTGAAGAAGATACAGAGAAAGAAGAAAAGAAATGGGAACACACAGATTTGAAGATGACACGAACATTTGGGATGCCTTCCCTCCTTCAAGCACCAGTGTGAGAAGGAAACCAGATGGTACTGCAGCCCCAGGTCGCCGAGGTCACAGGCTATTGGGACCAGGTGTCCACACGCGGATGACCTTGGAGGAAAGAAGAAATCAGGCCAGGGAGGAGGCAGGCAATTTGAAGGCCTTATTTGTTGTTTAATGTTCCCTAAAAGGAACACCTGGGCTACACGGAAACTTTTAGCTATGTGTGTCTGTACCTTACATGGAAATTCACTAATGCTCCTGAAAGACTCAGAGACTGGTTGCCTTATGGTTGTGTTTCTGAAGACAATGCGGCGTAGGATAAGGAGAAGCAATCATAGAGGAAAATATTTATGTTTGTTCTCACTTATTTCGCTCAACAAACATTTAATAAGCACCCACTCTGCACCAGAAATTACGCTCGGTGCGAGGGATACAATCGTGAACGAGATGCAGCGTGTGCCCCCAGAGGGAATGTTCTGGTCTTCTCTGAATGCGCAGGAGTAAGGATGTGAGTACACAGTGATGACAACAGTGTTCCATTCCCCTGCATCTGCTCTCTCTTCAGAAGCACATGGTCTTCAGAGAAGATAAATTTAGGTTGAAGTTCTGTGTGATTTGAGATCTCATAAAAAAAAAAAGTGAGCTGAGCCAGAAATATTTACTGAACGGTGTCAGGGTTCTCTCTGCGTTTTCCATATGTTCCTGTGGTCAGGGCACATCGGATGGGATTGGTGGAGAAGCTGTTCATTAACAAAACCACAGAACCAGGACACTCTTGCTCAGCTCAGACCCTCTTCTGTCTGCACAGACTTGGCTCCATGGGACCCATCGCACAGAGGGCCAGCGCTTCCTTACCCAGTTAACGGGAAGAGAGACACAGTCATCTTAAAAAGCTGTCATTGCTATGGAAACGGTTTTCGCCATTGCCGATGGTGGCAGTATCCTCCTACCACATTCCAAGGACACGTCGCTCCTCACTTAGCTAAGTTACTCCAGTACCTTAACACAATCCCACCAGCAAATGCTTTCCCTGATGTTTTTTCAAGAAAGCTGCCTTGATTTGGCCACCTCCTCCCCAGAATAACCAGTGCTCTGAGCCCTCGGGAGATGAGAGAAACTAAGCCCAGGAGCCCCGTGGCTGCTGCTGCAGCCCAGAGGCAGGGAGGGGGCCAGGTGACATGCAGCCTCTGCTATCCAAGAGTTTCCCCAGTGAAGAGATTCCAGGGTCTCCCAAGGCTTCCTAATTCCAAATTCAGTGACATGTCCCCATGCCTTCCTAACATGCTGCAGCGTTTGACACCAGCCCTACTTCCTTCTTTCCTCTTTCCTCTCTGGGTGGCTGTGACTGCTCAGCCTGGCTCTCTCCTCCCTCTCCCCCACTCCAAATGCTCCTCCTCTATAACGTTCCAAAGCTTGTCTTCAGCTCTGGTCCAGGGATTGAGAGAGTGCAGCTGACTGGGGAAGACACATCCACATAGCCCCAGCAAGACCCCTGAAGAACCTCTGTGGATGGTGTGCCCTCAGACTTTTAAAGTCTCTAAGCCCTAGGAAGGTTGTCTTTTAATTCTAACAACCTTCCCCTTCCTCCGTGTGCCAAAATTAAACCTTTCAAGACTTTCCAAGTATAAAATTCTGCTATCCAGAAGTTATCAAAGCAAGACTTTCCTTTCCTTTCTTCTTTTTTCTTATTTTGTGCCCCCAGGTGCTCAACGACATTCAGCCCCACCACCAGGGAACCCCACCCTGCCCAGGCCGTGCTCCCAGACCAGGAAGCCCAAGCCAGCAGTGCGCCCTCACTGTGCAGAAACCCAGCTACTCTCGTAAACTTGTTATTGTCTTGGCCGAAAGTGGATGTCAGAGCAAAGTCCAAATCAACTCAGAATACCCAAGTGATCTGCAGATCACAAGACTCCTTCTGATAAGACATGACGTTTACCGCTGACACGTCCAGCAACAGCAACAAAGAACCAGAGAAGGTTCACACAGCTGACCCTGGAGCAGGAAGTTTGCCTGCCCTCCCCAGGCTTGCTCCTGTTTTTTGTGTACTCTCTAAATTGCACGATGATCTCATCTCTATGCTGTTCTCTAATTTGTTCACCTGGCCGTGTTGCTCTGTAACTGCTCTGTGCCTTTCACAGAGATAACTCTGCGGCTCCCCTTCTCCACCCTGTTATTCACACAACAGAAACTTCACAGCCACTTCACAGCCAGCCAGCCTGCTGCACACCCACAGCAGCACCCTGAGGGACGGAGTGTGTGGCACCCACGTGTGGACCCACAGTCAACACCGCAGACATCCATGTGTCACCGGAACACACTTGTGCACACCACAGACCTACACGGACTCAGAACGCCCTGTATTTCTCCTGTCCCGAGTATAAAGGAATAATTACGTGACCAAACTCACTGCTTGCCATCGGTCCTTCCTGTCGAAGTTCCATGAGAGGGGACCTGAGCCTGAGCACATGCAAACCCAAACCAGCTCACCGTCATGCAGCCACACGGCATCCAGAGAGCCCTTTCATTTATGTGATCTCATTTCATCTTTGCTAGGGGCTATGAATCAGATGGGCTAACAGTGGGACACTGAGGCCCTGAACCATTAAGAGACATGCCCACGGTCTCATAGCCAGAAAGCAGAGAGCTGACACTCGAATCTACTTCTCCCGATTTGAATGCTATCTGCTCTTTTCTACACCAAATGGCCTCACATAAGCATAGATACACATGCACGCACTAACGCACGGACTTAGAGGGGAGAAATCGGCTATTTCCCACTGATGGAGATAACCACATTCACATACACGCCTACCATGACCTGTGCACATAGAGTCACAGCATCACATGTGCCCATATAGACACCACACCCTCCCCACCCCATCCTGACCTCTATCCAAGACCAAGAGCAATGCAACACTGCGTGAGGAGTCGGTCAGAACTGTGGGATCTAATCCACCTCCAACCTCTAAATTCCCATCAGAGAGAGCAGTAGACCACGAGTTATTTTCATAAGATCTCCCCATTCTTGGACTTACGTCCAAAAACCTTAAAACATAGAAGCTTAATTCAACCACAGGTAATCATAACACCTCTCGTTTTTCGGTGGGGGGAGGTTCCCTCATGTAACTTCACATAAAGTCTATGACTTGACCTCTACAATATCCTATAGGGAAGCTAGCAGGTGAGCTATATAATGCTGCCCCATCCTACAGACAAGAAAACTGAGGCTCAAGGAAGTAAAGTTCCTTGCTCAGGGTGGTGGGACTTGAGTGGGACTTAAATACAGAGCTTTTAAGTCCAAGTGAGCCCAGAGCTTTTTGAGAAACACCCAGTTGAGATAATATCATTGAACCCTGCTTCATCTTTTTAGAGATAAGAAAACCGATCCCCCCGCACCGCCCCCACCTCTCTGGGAGGGCCCAGCACGCTGGAAGCAGAATTGGGGCTGGACTCTTGGTTTGACTCCCAGGACGAAACTCCTTTCAGGACTCCAAGATACCACTGCTCCAGCCCTCAAAGGAGAGGATATTGTTCAACTAACCTTGGACCACAGAAGTCACTTCTGTCCTGGACACCCTGGGTTGTGATCTTCAGACAAGAGATCTCTGTGTCCTAACACAGCGGTCTCTGCTCCCTGCCAGCTGGAAGCTGTGCTGGACAACAAGTCAGGCCCAGCTCTCCCAGGGAGAAGATGCCACTACTTGGTGCTGGTAATTTTCTGAGTGTCTCAGAAGATATATATATTGTATCTCCCAGGAGCTGAGCTCATGGCAGCCAATCCCGAGAGCCATGGGCTGGTTCACCTGCCTCCACCTGTTACCACCCATCCCCGGGCTGCTGCCTGCTCCACCAATGATAGGAGGCTTAGCTCAGCTACCCCAGAAAAAACAGTTTCACTTGACAACTTCCTTATTGCACAAAAACCCAATAAGAAACCAAACCTAAGGTCTGTCTGGGGAAAGCCCCACCTGTAGAGTTGAAAACAAGCCTTAATGGGAAACGCAGGTTGGAGGAAGAAAGTGCAGGTAGCCTTATGACCGTTACAACGCTCAGTTATCTTTGAAGATTAGTGGGAAGGGAGGAACCTGATCATGCTACTCCAGCCTAGGCAACAGAGTGTGACCCTGTGTCAAAGAAAAAAAGAAGCAAGAGAGAGAGAAAGAAAGAAAGAAAGAAAAGAAAGAGAGAGAGAAAGAGAGAGAGAGGGAAGGAGGGAGGAAGGAAGGAGGGAAGGAGGGAGGGAGGAGGGAGGGAGGGAGGGAGGGAGGGAAGGAAGGAAATGTATTGAGTGCTAGACATCTTTCTGTGTATTAACAGTGTCTGGTACTTGTAAGGGCTCAATAAAAGGCCAATATTTTATCATGGGCAACAAAGTTATTAATACTTCATTCATTCTGTCAACAGGTATTGGATCCAGCTATGTGCTAGACACTGTCTCAGCACTAAATTTAGAATTTATCAGTCCAAGAAGTGACCCAGTCTTCAAACAAAGGTTAAATAATATTACATATTTTTTATTTATTTAATGAAACTATTTTGTCAACCACTTCTTCCAGGCCTTGTGTGGATTGTGTGTGTTCTTTCTTATTCTGAGGTGAATAGACTTGGCCCAGCACAGCCCTCATGGAATCCACAGAGTTACTGGGAAGAGAGAAACACATAGAGAAAATCATACAAGCAAGAGGAAGGGAATGGGAAGTTACTGTTTGTTTAATGCATACAGAGTTTCCGGTTGGCAGGAATGTTGTACCGTTACCTCCACCATCAAACCATCTCCAGAACTTTTGAGATACGGAGGATTTTTACAAGGCACGCGCAACCTCAACTTTTGAGTTGTGGAGATGGTTCCATGGTGGAGGTAGTGGTACAACAATCAGAATGTACTTAAGGCCGGCACACCGTACACTTTAAAAAGGTTAAAACAGTCAACTTTATGTCACGTATATTTTACCACAATAAAAAGAAGGGTGGGGCAGAGAACCACGTGGGACACTGTGCAGGTACCTCCCATGTACCCAGAAATCCCATCTGCAGGTACATGCACTCCTAGGTTCTCACGGGAGGGAGAGCCACCATGGGCCGCTCTGGGCATTCCACACCTTCTCCATCAGGGGTCCTGGGGGCAACCTAGCCCTGCCCTCCGTGCCTGCCCAAGACCACGTCCTGGGCCGGGATGTGGAGACAGACCCTGGCAGCTGCCTGTCCCGGAGCCAAGGTCTGCTACGCTATGTGCAAGCCCCCATGCACAATGAAAACAAAGCATCCTTGTTCAAAAAGTATTAAGAGTTTCAAGACAGACAGCAGAACATTAAACCAAGCAACAGGCCTTTCTGAGTGCAGACCCTGTACAACTGTCCAGGTCACACAGCTGTGAAGGGGGCTCTGAAGGTAACAGTTCCCAACCACGTGCTGGGAGGGAAGATGGCAGAGGGAGAGAGAGAGGGAGATTAAGAGAGAATATTTTTGAAATATTTATTTAAGTATAATGTGTCTTGAGGTCGTCAGTATAACATACAGAAAAGTGCACAGATAGCTGGGCGTGGAGGATCATGCCTGTAATCCCAGCACTTTGGGAGGCTGAGGCGGGTGGATCATGAGGTCAGGAGTTCGAGACCAGCCTGGCCAATATGATGAAAGCCCTTCTCTACTAAAAATACAAAAATTATTGTGGTGGCATGTGCCTGTAGTCCCAGCTACTCGGGAGGCTGAGACAGAAGAATCACTTGAACCCAAGAGGTGGAGTTTGCAGTGAGCCAAGGTCATGCCACTGTACTCCAGCCTGAGTGACAGAGCGAGACTCCATCTCAAAAAAAAAAAGTACACAGATCGTAAGCAGACAGCTCAATGAATTTTCACAAAGGGAATAAACCTGTGTAAGCAGCACCCAAATGAAGAAAGAGAACATTCCCAGCACCCCAGAACCCACCTTGTTCCCATGACCCCAGATTAGATTCGTTTTGCCTGTTTTTGAACATCATCGGTCTGCATGTTCACGCCCGGCTTATTTCACTGCATGTCTGGGGGACTCAGCCATGCTGCTGTGCTGTGATTCTCACACGGACAATCCCACGTGTCAGAGTGGGTGTGGGGCAAGCAGAACTCTCACACACTGCTGGTGGGAGTGGAAAATGAAGCAACTACTTGGAAAAAATGACTGGCAATATCTACCGAAGCTGAACAGATACCTGCCCTATGACTCAGCAATTCTACCCCCGGATAGATCCACAACAGAAATGCGTCCCCGTGCCCCGTTCCAATAACTTTTATATGAATGTGTGTGTCAGCGCTGTTTGTGATAACCAAACCCTCAAAAACTTGAAACGACTTAAATGCCCATGAACAGGAAAATATATAAACAGTGGCATACTCATAAAATTTAGATTTTGTCGTTTTTTGTTTTTTCCCGGAGAGTCTGTACATTTATTTAGAAAGACTTTCACCTGCTTGTGTGGCCTGGGTGTGCAGGGTGGGGCACGGAAGACAAATGTGATCTTGGATAAAAATGACAGTAGCAATGGAGAGGGGTGGGTGAAGCACAGGGCCCCAGTCTCAGGAGCACTGGATGTAGTGGTTCTGAGTAACAAACCTAAGAAGGATTTTCCCAAGGCACATTCTAACCTCTCTGTGTGTGAACCTCCCTTCCCAGAAATCCGTCCCCATCCCAGCAGAATTCGCTACATCTGGAAATGAGCCGGGGCCTTGATTTGCTCTGTGGCTCTTGTTCACCGCAGAGCAAAGAGCAAGCTGGTGAACTCTCACTCCTTTCCTGGGCCACACCCTCTGCCTGGAGCCTGCCAGTTCGAGGTCCAGCCTCCAGCCCACAGGCCTTCCTTAAGTCTCCCTCCCTGTCCTCAGTGAGAGGGACCTGAAAGATGATGACGTCACTCCTTCTCAGCCCCGTCAGGACCCAGGATCAAAGTCCCCAGCTTGAAAACAGCCTGGGAATAACCCCACGGTTGCTGTGTGCTATGCCTGATTAAGGTCTTGTGCCAGAAGTGCTCAGTGAATCTTGGTTCCCCTCCAGGCTCCCCTGCCTCGTGGCTCCCAGCGGCTCCTAGACTCTCCTCTGCCTCAGCTGTCTGTGGGCGCCTCCAGTGCCCACCCCCTTGAAGTGGGAAAGCTATGGCTTTGACATTAGGCCGAGCTGCGCTGCATCCCCAGTTGCCCACCCCCAGGGGGCGTGCTGGTGATCACGATGACAACGGCCATTTGCAAAACACTTACCAGATGTCAGGCCCACAGCAGAAGCTTCTAAATACGTGATTTTTGCCCCCACAGCAATACTCATAAAGAATATATTGTTATTTTACAGATCAGGAAATTAAGGCTCAAAAAGATAAAATAGACCAGGTGCGGTGGCTCACACCTGTAATCCAAGCACTTTGGGAGGTCGAGGCAGGCAGATCACTTGAGGTCAGGAGCTCAAAACCAGCCTGGTCAACATGGTGAAATCCCATCTCTACGAAAAATATGAAAATTAGCTGGGCATGGTGGTGCGCACCTGCAGTCTCAGCTACTTGGGAGGCTGAGGCAGGAGAATCACTTGAACCTGGGAGGTGGAGGTTGCAGTGAACCAAGATCACACCACTGAACTCCAGCCTGGGCGAGAATGAGATTCCATCAAAAAAAAAAAAGTAAAATGCTTAAGTGATACTAGTAAATAGCAGATTAAAACCTGCCAGTGAGCCAGTCCTCATGGCATGCAACTTTAGTCCCAGCAACCCAGGAGGCTAAGGCGGGAGGATCTCTTGAGCCTAGGAATTCTAATCCAGCCTGGACAACATAGGGAGACCTTATCTCCCAAAAATAAATATAAAAATCTTCCAGTCTCCAAAGTACGCTCCACTGTTCTTCCAAACCTCAATTTTCACACCAGTATAATGGGAATAAATGATACCAACCTTGCAGGACTGCTAGGAAATGTGAGTGAGGCGATGCAGTGAGCACTTGGCATAGGGCACTGGTGGGCACCTGGGTAGTGGGAGCATTAGCTGTACAGGAGCCCACTCATGGGACTGGGGTCCACAGCTCTCTCACAGAGCTTGCTCCAAGCCCAACAGTATTACATGGGTGAGCCCAGCCAGGATAATTCCCCAGATTCCTCTTCCCTGGGTCCTAAGGTGGACATTGGTCTGCTCAGTAAAGGAAGCACTTGGTTTAAGCCAGAGTGTCTCAACCTCAGCTCTGTTGACATTTTGGACTGGATAACTATTTGCTAGCGGAGTGGGGAGCTGTCCTGTGTATTGTAGGATGTTTAGCCTCATCCCTGCCCTCTACTCACTAGATGATTGTAGTACCCCACCCAGTTGTGAAAACCAAAAATGCCTCCATTGTCCCTTGGATGCTTGTTGAATGAATGAATGAATGAATGAAACGATCAATTGATCAATGATTTGACCTCCCCCCCTTCCTTGCTTATATCACCAAGAGCCCTAAGTAGATGATTATCTGCCCATATGCAAATTAACTTGTCTAACTACAAATAAGCCTATATAAAGGCAGGGCTTCTCTTTGTTAGCCGAGCTTGGCTATTAGGCAGCTATGCCACCTTGCTCCCAGTGGGAAGGTGTCCAAGAGGGCTGTTTCTCGAGGCGGCTCCTGCTTCAATGCAAATAATAATGCAAACATCTCCCAGTTTTTCCAATAAGCCCTGATCCCTCTGGCCATTGACTATGCTGTTCCTCTTGCCCAGAACATTCTTCCCACCACCTCTAACCTCCCCTCACCCCTCTTCATCTAGCCAATTTCTTCTCACTCTTAGGTCTCAGCTTAGATGTCACTGCCTCTGGGAAGCCCTCCCTGATCTCCTCAGTGTGGCTCGGTCTCCCGTGCTGCTCTATCTAGCACTTGTCACCCTGTGTTGTGACTGTCTTGCTAGCAGGACAGGAAATGTCCATAGAGACCAGAACAGCTTGTCCTTCACCAAAGTTTAGGTTCTCCATAAACTTTTATTGATTGCATCATTTATACCAAGGGTTGGCAAAGCTGTTCTGCAAAGTGCCAGATAGTATTTTCAGCTTTGTGGGCTGTATGATCTCTGTTGCAACCATTCGACTCTGTGGAGGGAGAAAGCAGCTGATACTTAAATGAGCATGGCTGTGTTCCAATAAAACTCTATTTGTGGGCACTGAAATTTGAATTTCATATGAATTTCACATGTCATGAAATATTATTTGTTAAAAACTTTTTCAACCTTATAAAAATGTAAAAACTATTTTTTTTTTTTGAGAGAGAGTCTTACCCTGTTGTCCAGGCTAGAGTCCAATGGCTAGATCTTGGCTCACTGCAATATCTGCCTCCCAGGTTCAAACGATTCTCCCGAGTAGCTGGGATTACAGGCACCCACCACCATGGCCACCTAATTTTTGTATTTTTAGTACAGATGGAGTTTCACCAT
The DNA here is from genome assembly GCA_963573385.1 of Cacajao melanocephalus. Classification (NCBI taxonomy): domain Eukaryota; kingdom Metazoa; phylum Chordata; class Mammalia; order Primates; family Pitheciidae; genus Cacajao; species Cacajao melanocephalus. Next base: position 158,613 of record CAUYLG010013459.1, read on the forward strand.
GTTGGCCAGGCTGGTCTTGAACTCCTGACCTCGTGATCTGCCTGCCTCGGTCTCCCAAAGTGCTGGGATTACAGGCATGAGCCACCGCGCCTGAGGGTAAAAACCATCTTTAAAGGCTTGCAGGCTATACAAAAACAGGTAATGGACCTTAGTTTGCTAATCCTGATTAATACTGAGAGCCACATGTTTTGGATTTTCTAGGTCATTCTCAAAGATACAACAGGATCACGTAAAGCAGTAATACACAGTATTTCTTAAGATCAAGCAGTAAGTTCAACTTGAAAGTGCATTAAATGACTTACCCATCACAACCCAGAAGACTGTGTCTCAGGAAATCTAAGATCAAGATTAATTTAAAACTGGAGCTGAGCACAGTGGCTCACTGCTGTAATCCCAGCACTTTGGGAAACTGAGGCAGGCGGATCACTTGAGGTCAGGAACTCGAGACCAGCCTGGTCAACGTGGTGAAACACCATCTCTGTTAAAAACACAAAAAATTAGCCAGGCCTGGTGGCAGGTGCCTGTAGTCTCAGCTACTCAGGAGGCTGAGGTAGGAGAATCACTTGAACCCAGGAGGCAGAGGCTGCAGTGAGCTGAGATTGTGCCACTGCACTCCAGCCTGGGAGGCAAAGTAAAACTCCATCTCAATTAAATTAAAAAAAAAAAAGATTAAGACTGGGAAACTGTTACTATCAGGGAACCATATCAATAGGTTCAAACAAAAAGGTTTGGCAACTTGTATATGCAATTCTGTTGGAAATTTTAAAACTAGACAGAATGATATTTCTTTTCCATAAGAATTTCTCTGAAATAATATTCAAAACACTATCTATATTAATGAAAGTAGCTGTGATGGTTAATACTGAGTGTCATTGGATTGAAGGATACAAAGTACTGCTCCTGGGTGTGTCTGTGAGGGTGTTGCCAAAGGAGATGAAAATTTGAATCAGTGGGCTGGGAAAGGCAGACCCACCCTCAATCTGGGTGGGCAGCATCTCCTCAGCTGCCAGCACGGCTAGAATACAAGCAAGCAGAAAAACGTGAAAAGGAGAGACGACGGGCCTAGCCCCCCAGCATACGTCTTCCTCCTGTGCTAGATGCTTCCTGCCCTCAAACATCGGACTCCAAGTTCTTCAGTTTTGGAATTCAGACTGGCTCTCCTTGCTCCTCAGCCTGCAGATGGCCTATTGTGGGACCTTGTGATCATGTGAGTTAATACTTAATAAACGCCCGTGTGTGTGTGTGTGTGTGTGTGTGTGTGTGTGTGTGTGTTCCATTCATTCTGTCCCTCTAGAGAACTCTGACTAATACAGTAGCCATTGGAGAAACTGAAAACAAATGAACTGAGACTGGTTGTCCTGCGGGCATAAGAGTGAGGGTGGGTTTCCCATAACGCTAGTTTTGTTGTTGTTGTTGCTATTGTTGTTGTTTTAAACCAGATTTCCTGTGTTGGTCAGAACATTGACAGGGGTACAGGAACTTCCATGCACTGCTGCAGCAGGTGGGGGGTATATGGACTGGTGCAGCCATTCTGGAAAACAATTAGGCACTGTTAGTCAAAATTGGTGTATGTATTTCCAGGATCCAGCAATTCCATTCCTACATGTATGTTCCAAAAAAATTCTTACATAGCCAGGTGCGGTAGCTCATGCCTGTAATCCCAGCACTTTGGGAGGCCAAGGCAGGCAGATCAACTGAGGTCAGGAGTTTGAGACCAGCCTGGGCAACATGGTGAAACCCTGTCTCTACTAAAAATACAAACAAACAAAAAAAATAGCTGGGCATGGTGGCGGGCGCCTGTAATCCCAGCTACTCAGGAGGCTGAGGCAGGAGAATCACTGGAGGTGGAGGTTGAAGTGAGCCGAAATCACGCCACTGCACTTCAGCCTGGGTGACAGAGCAAGACTCAGTCTCAAAAAAAAAAAGAAAATTAGTTACCAGTGTTTCTCTGGCTTTGGTCCCCCACCAGGTAAATTACAGAAACAGGCCCCTTTTGCCAAAGGGGGTTTGATTGCAGGAGTACCTCCCACAGTGACAGTTTCCAGGTCACTCTGCCCCATGGAAAGATTTCTTCCCATCCATGCCGGGGCACACACTGAGTCCTCTCTGTTTCACAGAGAAACTCCAGCTGCACAGCCAGGCCTTCTCTGTCACGGTGAAGCTGTGGCTCCAGCTCTCTGGACACTGAGCATATCCAGTTCAAGCCCCGACACTTGGGGAATGTGGAGGAATTTCCCCACCAGCACAGGCTTGGGAATGACTAGCAGCAGAGAAGAAGAGAGAGGATGCCAGAAGAAGCTAACCATCTGCCCCAAACGTCCATCTATTTCTCTTTCCATTGAGCCCCGCAGTTTCTTCTGCAAATGGCCCCATTATATCCACCCTCCAGCCAGGTCTGAACTGGCTGAGAGTAAGGTGAGCCCTAGGAGGCAGGATTCATCTGCCAAGGCGGGGCTCAGACAGCAGGCCAAATTGAGGACTAGGTAAAACCAGGACAGGTGGAAGCAGCTTTCCATAAGACACAACCACCAGTGCGCCTTGTCAGTTCACCATTGCCATGGCAACACCCAGAAGTGACCGCCCTTTCCATGACAACTACCAGGTGACCTGGAAGTTACCACCCTTTTTCTAGAAATTGCTACATAATCTGCCCCTTAATTTGCATATAATGCAAGTGGGTATAAATACGAGTGCAGGTCTGCCTCTGAGCTGCTGCTCTGAGCACACTGCCTATGGGGTAGCCCTGCTCTGCAGGGAGCAGGACCTCTGCCATGGCTGAACACTGTTGCTTCAGTAAAAGTTGCTGTTTTAACACCACCAGCTTGACCTTGGATTATTTTTTGGGCAGAGCCAAGAACTTTCCTGGGCTGAGCCCCAATATTAGTCTCATCTGCCCTGCATCAAAAGGATGCAATTGAGGCCTCAGGAGCTGGGACCTCTTTTACAGATTCAAGGTTGTGCAAATAGTTAGGCAAGGGGAGGTTTGCCACCTTCACTCCACAGCAGGCCAGGGCTGATGAATCGCCATAGCTTGAGGGAGGGAGAGCAGCAACTCACCTCTGTTGTGTTGCATCCCTCTTGGTCAGGGCCCGAAGAATGGCCCCCAAAAGGCTATGTCCAAGTCCTAATGCTCCGAATCTGTGAATGTGACCTGATTGGAAAAAAGAGTCTTCACAGACCTAATTAAGGATTTCAAGAGGAACTCATCCAGGATTTGGAAGGGGCATAAATCCAGTGAGAGGGGTCCTGATGGAAGGCAGAAGACCTGAGGTTCACAGAGACACAGAGGGAGAAGACGGCCACAGGAAGATGGGGCCAGAGATGGGAGTGATGTAGCCACAATCCAAGGCATGCTGAGATCTGCCCACCACCCCCAGAGGCTAGGACAGATGCAGCAAAGGGACTCCTCCCTCAGAGTGTCCAAAGGGAACTAATCTCTTCCTGATTGTGGACCTCCTGTGAGATGATTAATGTCCATTGTTTTTTGAGGGGGTTTTTGTTTGTTTTTGTTTTTGAGATGGAGTCCCACTCTGTTGCCAGGCTGGAGTGCAGTGGTGTGATCTCAGCTCACTGTAACCACCGCCTCCCGGCTTCAAGTGATTCTCCTGCCTCAGCCTCCTGATTAGCTGGGACTACAGGTGCGCCCCACCATGCCCAGCTAATTTTTGTATTTTTAGTAGAGACGGGGTTTCACCATGTTGGTCAGGATGGTCTCAATCTCTTGACCTTGTGATCCACCCGCCTTGGCCTCCCGAAGTATTGGGATTACAGGCGTGAGCCACCGCACCCGACCAATGTCTATTGTTTTAAGTCCCCAAGTTTGTGGTAATTTGTTACAGCACCCCAGAAAAATAACACACTCTCTCTACCCCCAGTCACTCAGCCGACTGGGTCTCCAGGTCCTAAAGCCCCTACCCAGTTCACTCAGGCCGGTGGTTGAGCTACCTGTCAACCAGTGTCCCCCTTCCTGCTGGAGGTCAGGGGCCCTCAGGAGCACTGGCTTTGATCGTCCTGACTGTCCCACAGAAGGGGTGGGTGCCAGGCAGGTGGCAGGGCTTGAAGATCTTCCATCCTGTTGTTCTCAAAGTGTTCCCTTTGTGGCCTAAAATATAAGCAAATAAAATGATGTAAAATAATTAATATTGCAGTGAAAAATGTAAAACCAATGCCGAGGCTGATCCCTAAAGCACTTCCTCATCCTTTCTCCTGCTCTTGATGACTTCTGTTCTTAGCACTGACCTTCGAGTCCAGGGTGAGACCAGGTTTCCACTCACAGAGGTTGCCCACAAGATGAAACTCGAGGGCCAGGCCCTCTGAGCCCAACAAACTGGAATTCCCAGAACATGTGATCAGGTGGTGGGATCTCAGGCGCCAGGCCCAAGCTGGAAAGAGCCATATTTCAGGGAAGGGGCGGGCCTTGCATTAGCAGGTAACTGTCCTCTCAGTTGATAAGAACACCCCATTAACCAGAAAATGAGCTGTCCGAGGCAGACTTTGATCTTATCAAAACAAGAGCAGGGAGCCTGTCAGAACAGCTTGCTGGGAGCCAGGCCGCTGTACCGCAACAATCAATACATGCCTGTGTGTGACTTACAACACCAAAGACTCCACACTTCGGGGACGGTCACTGAGGGTTTTGTTTTCATTGTTGGTTGCCACTTTCCTGCCTAGGAATAGCCGCTGTTTTGCAAAAGCTCTTCCAGAATATTTTTTCTACTCACATAGCATCATATTATTATTATTACTCTTTAATTTTGAGACAGGGTCTCACTCTGTCGCCAGGCTGGAGTGCAGTGGCACCGTCTCACTTCATGCAGCCTCAACTTCCCCTCACCTCAGCCCCTCAAGTAGCTGGGACTACAGGCACACCACCACACCCAGCTAACTTTTTAGATTTTAGGTAGAGACAGGTTTTGTCATGTTACCCAGGCTGGTTTTGAACTCCTGAGCTCAAGTGAGCCACTCGGCTCACCTCAGCCTCCCAAAGTGCTGGGATCACAGGCGTGAGCTGCTGCGCCTGGCCTCTTTGTTGCTGGCGGTGGTGGTGGTGGTGTTTTGTTCCAGTGGTGGTGGCAGTTCCCTGAAAAACATTATCTTAAGGAAGTTTTTGGCCACAAAGCAGGGAAGACTCCCTTTTCTCTTCCAAGCCCCAAATAATTTCTTTTTTAAAACTTAGTGAGAGAGGCTGGGCGCGGTGGCTCAGGCCCATAATCCCAGCACTTTGGGAGGCCAAGGCGGGTGGATCACCAGGTCAAGAGATCGAGACCATCCTGGCCAACATGGTGAAACCCCGTCTCTACTAAAAATACAAAAAAATTAGCTGGGCGTGGTGGCACCCACCTATAAATCCAGCTACTTGGGAGGCTGAGGCAGGAGAATTGCTTGAACCTGGGGGGCGGAGGTTGCAGTGAGCCGAGGTCGCGCCACTGCACACGCCAGCCTGGTGCCTGGTGACGGAGTGAGACTCAATCTCAAAAAAAAAAAAAACTTAGTGAGGGAAAGGGTTCAGAACTCTGAGAGACCGTCACTATGCAGGAGGGGTGGTTTCTACACAAGGGGACATTAGCAATCGTTGCATTTCACCCACCTGAACTTCTCAGCCTTCCGGTGATGACTTTTCTCTTTGAAACCTTGCAAAGTTGAAGGGGAACTTGTAGTCCCTACTCCCTCTCCAACTTAGGCAGGCAGGGATGGGGTAAGGGGACGAGCAGGTGAACCCAAATCAGCTTGTTCCCAGCAAGGTCACTTACTGCTTCCCTCCCCAAGGCAATGCTCCTCCCTCTTGTAATCCCAAGTCAATTAACACATCCAAGTCCAGTTTTTTTTTCTCACTTGGGGCACTTGAGAGGTAAGTAAAATTCTCATGACATGTGGAAGATATGCAGACCAGAGATGCAGACCATACTTTTAGTCTAATTCCTTGAAATAATTTATCTCATATAACAAAAGCAATTATGCCTTGCTGTGCTATGTTCTCTGAATCATCATTCATTTTACCAACTCCAAATGTTCACGGACAGGGTAGCATCACCACTTGGCAGATGGCCAAGTGGCAGGGGCCCCAGCCTTGCACCTGCAGAGGCATCACGCATCCTTCCCCATCGGTTCTTGCAGATTTTCTCTTTACATGAGCTGCAGGGTATTTCACTGTATTTACTCACCAAACCCCATTGCTAGACAATTGGACTTCCCCCACATTTTGTAATGATAACCATGCTTCAAAGGACATCTTTATAAATATATGTCTGCATGTATGTGAGAAGTTTTGTGAAAGGTGTATTCTCAGACACAGAATATCTGGGTCACAAGGGAGACACACTTAGAACTTGGGTAGGCCCCGGCTGGGTGTGGTGGCTCACACCTGTAATCCTAGCACTTTGGGAGGCTGAGGCGGGCAGATCACCTGAGGTCAGGAGTTCGAGACCAGCCTGACCAACATGGAGAAACCCCGTCTCTACTAAAAATACAAAAAATTAGGCGGGTGTGATGGTGCATGCCTGTAATCCCAGCTACTTAAGAGGCTGAGGCCCGAGAATCGCTTGAACCCTGGAGGCGAAGGTTGCAGTGAGCTGAGATCATGCCATTGCACTCCAGCCTGGGCAACAAGAGCAAAACTCCATCTCAAAAAAAATTAATTAATTAATTAATTAATTAATTAAAATTTATCTCGAGTAAGTACTGAACCAAATTACATGTTAAAATCTTGATGTAAGGTCCTGGTGGGTTGGCTTGGTTCACACCATCAAGAGCCCTTTCTCTCCCTTAGAGTCAGGAAAGCTGAAAAGTAAACTCCCCTGGCCCCTTAGCAGCTGGAGTTTCGGATGTGAATTAGGATCTGACAATTTGATGTCCTGGCCCAGGTTGGGAGGAGGAAGTGAAGTGAGGGCATTTTTGAGGCTGAACAAGCAAGATCAAGGAGAAGCTGTGCATTCCAGCAAGGCTGGCATGCTGACACTCCACCATGGGCAGTGCGGCTCCCACCCTCTGCATCACTGCTGCAGTGCTGAGGTTCCAGCTCGTCCCTGGAGCCCCACCTGGAACCCGCTCCTCCAGCCCTCCCAGTGACTTTGTACACCCCTGATGCCTTTCCCGCTAAAATTAGCGCTGTGGTTTCCTCCAGCTGAACTGTGACTGATATAGCTCACAGATATGCTTTATCTTGACCAAGGTAGCTATGCAAGATAGGAGAAAGAAAAGTCTAGACAAAGGGCAACACAGGCATGAGCCATGCTTATTATGGTTTCTCCTAATGGCATTTTAATTAGATACCTCGTCCCTGTAGACCATGTGAAAACTATGCAAAAGAACAAAGAATGAGATAAACATCATCTGTTATTCTGCAAGAATCAAATATTGATGAGAAGAAAACAGCCAGCCCCACTGAGATGCCGGCCCTAGCAGGCCAGCTGCTTGTGGTCATTGGAATGCAGATTCACCAGCTCAGCCGAGGACAGCCTGAGCTGATTTGGGCTCACACTTAATATAAGATGTGAGACTGCAGAGGAGCTCCCAGCTCCTTCCCAAGAGTGAGAGGAAAAGTTGTGGCGACAAAACGTGATGGTAATAACATATCTCATTTTTCTCCTGGCAGAAAACTTGAATAACAGAGTATCCATTTCTAACCCACAGACCTGGCAGCCTCATGGGAGGCTGAGTGTCTGCACTTTTTCTGCCTCCAGTCACCCTCCCTGAACCCCAACTGACCACCCATCATGCCTGGAGAGGGTCTTCCCTATCCCTCTAGCCCAAGCTAGAACCTAAAATCTACCTGCACTTGTTTAAACTGGGCCTGTTCCTTCCACCTTCAGTCCAAGGTCAAAGTCGCCTTCCAGAGACCTCTTTCCTTCTTTATTCTAGAGAAAAAAAGATGATAAAACTACCTATCATTTACTGAATATTCTAAGCTACCAAGAAGCTAACCCTCATAGGAACCTCACAAAGTAGCAGTTCTTCTCATTTTACAATTGAGAGGTTCAGAGAGATTGAGTCAATTTTCCAACATCCCACAGCTCATGAGACATGGAAGCAGGATTCAAACCACAACTGTCAGGTTCAAAGCCTGGGTTCTTAAGCTTCATGCTACATCCCACTCTGCCAGGCCTAGGAAAGTACCCCTGATTTGCTGCCCTCTTTGGGGAAGTTGCCACTCTATGCAGAGCTTCTGTTTGCTCATAATTTTTTTTAATAATAGCTTTATTGAGATCTATTCACATGCCATAAAGTTCACTATTCTCTTTTCACTCTGTCACCCAGGCTGGAGTGCAGTGGCACGATCTTGGCTCACTGCAACCTCTGCCTCCTGTGTTCAAGCAATTCTGTGCCTCAGTCTCCTGATGTAGCTGGGATTACAGGCGTGCCATCACACATGGCTAGTTTTTGTGATTTTAGAAGAGATGGAGTTTTGCCATGTTGGTCAGGCTGGTCTCGAACTCCTGGCCTCCAGCAATCCACCTGCCTCAGCCTCCCAAAGTTGCTGGGATTACAGGCGTGAGCTACTGCGCCTGGCTAAAATTCACTCTTTACTTAAGTGTACAACTCTGTGGGTTTTAGTATATTCACAAAGTTGTGCATTAATTACCACCACTGCCTACTTCCAGACCATTTTCATCCCCCTGGAAAGAAATCCCAAACCCATTAGCGGTCCCTTCTCAGACCCTCTCACCCCCAACCCCGGTCAACCATTAATCTCACATCTAGCTGGGTGGATTTGCCTCTTTGGACATTTTATATAAATGGAATCATACAGTCATATGTTGTGACTGGCTCTTTACACTCAACACCATTTCTTCAAGGTTCAACCATGTTACAGCATGTATTAGAAATCTATTCTTTTTTCATGACTGCATAACATTCCATTTTGTGGATAGATCACATTTTGTTTATCCATTCAGCAGTTGATGGGCATTTGGGTTGTTTTTTGCTTTGGCTACTATGAATAATGCTACTATGAACATTTTTCTACAAGTTTTTGGGTGGACATACGTTTTTAATTCTCTCAAGCATATACTCAGAAGCAGGATTGCTGAGTCATATGGTAACTCTATTTTAGCTTTTTAAGAAATTGTTAAACTGTTTTCCAAAGCAACTGCACCAATTTACATTCTAATGTATGAGGGTTCTAATTTCTCCACATCCTCTCCAACACTTGTTAATGTCCATCTTTCTTTAAAAATTACAGCCCTGCTGTTGCCAGAAAAAGAGCCCAATCCAGACCCCAAGAGAGGGTTGTTGGATTTCACACAGGAAGGAATTCAAGGCAAGTTACAAAGTGCAAAGAGAGGATAATTTATTGAAAGCTAATCAGTTACAGAGTAGGGCATCCTCAGAAAGCAACAGGAGGAACATGCCATCTCTATCTTAAACTCTTCTGATATAGGAGTCTCATCTATGTAAAAGCTAAGATAAATTATGTCTGTGTGTGTGTGGGCTGACAGCATGATAAAATTTAGTATTTTGTTGATTTAAAGAACATTATCTTTGGCATTTTAGTGCATAAGTACATCAAAGCATGCCTATAGTCATCTTAAAAGCATATCTTGTTATGGATAGTGGGACAGCTGGGCTTTTTGTCATTGTAGGAGTGTGTTATTGTAGGTATTTTTAAGGTGTTTCCTCAACTGTTAGGACCACGATTCATAACTGGCAAGGAATATGCCTTGCCAGTTTTAAGATGGAGTTGATTTTAAAATGGTGTCACCGTGGCTCTCCTATGCTTGTGTTTCCCTAACAATTCTAGCAGGCAAGAAGTAGTATCTCATGGTATTTGTTCTGTATTTCCCTAATGATTAATGATTGTTGTGGTTTAGCTACGTCCCCCCGCCCCCACCCCCCCAGCCAATTATTATCTTGAATTGTAGCTCCCACAATTCCCACATGTTGTGGGAGGGACCCAGTGGGAGGTAATTGAATCATGTGGGCGGGTCTTTCCCATGCTGTTCTCATGATTGTAAGTCTCATGAGACCCCATGCTGTTATAAAGAGGAGTTTCCCCGAACAAGCTCTCTCTGTCCTGCCGCCGTGTAGGATGTGACTTGCTCCTCCTCGTCTTCTTCCATGATTGTGAGGCCTCCCCAGCCATGTGGAACTGTGAATCAATTAAACCTCTTTTCTTTATAAATTACCCAGTCTCAAGCATGCCTTCATCAGCAGTGTGAAAGCAGACCAACCCAATGATGTTAGCATTGCTTCATGTGCTTATTGGTTATTTGTATGTCTTCTTGAGAGAAATCTCTATTCATGTTCTTTGCCCAATTTGGGCTTGTCTTTTTATTATTGCGTTGTAGGAATTCTTTATCAATCCTGGATACAATTCTCTTATCAGATATATAATTTGGAGATATTTTCTCCCATCCTGTGGATTGTTTCTTTTACTTTCTTGATGGTGTCCTATGAAGCACAAAAGCTTTTAATTTTGATGAAGTTTCTATTTTTAAATTTTATTACTTATGCTTTTGGTGTTATATTTAAGAAATGATGGCCTAATCCAAGGGCATAAAGATTTACTTCCATGTTTTCTTCTGGAAGTTTTATAGTTTTAGCTCTTATGTCTTTGACATAAGACATATTTGACAAAATATGTCTTTGACATATTTTGAGTTAATCTTTGGATATGGTGTAAGGTAAGGGAACAACTTTACTCTTTTGCATGTGGACACCCATTGTCCCAACACCATTTGTTGAAAAAACTGTTCTTAATCTATATCCTTATGCCAGTACCAACCTGTTTTGGGTACTGTAGCTTTGCAGCAAGTTTCAGAATCAGGAAATGTGGGCCCTCCAACTTTGCTTTTCTTTGCAAGACTGTTTTGGCTATTTAGGGTCACTGGCAACTCCATATGAATATAAAGATCAGCTTGTCCATTTCTGCAAAAAAAAAAAAAAAAAAAGCAGCTGGAATTTTGATAGGGATTGCATTGAATATGTAGACCAATTTAGGGAATATTGCCATCTTAACAACCCAACAGCAGGTTATATCTGTCTATTTATTTAGATTTGCTTTAATTTCTTTCAACAATGCTTTGTAGTTTTCGGAATATATGTTCTATGCTTTAAATTTATTTGTGTTTTATTCCTTTGATGGTATTGGAAATAGAATTAATTTGCATTTCATTTTCAGGTTGTACATTGTCATAGATGGAAATATAATTCACTTTTGTAGGTTAGTCTTGTATTCTGCAAACTTACTGAACCCATTAATTAGTTCTCATAGTTTTTTTTTTTTTCATTCCTTAGGATTTTTATACACAGTATCATGTTATCTATGAACAGAGATAGTTTTACTTCTTCCTTTCCAATCTAGATGCTTTTCATTTCTTGTTCTTGCCTCCTTGCTCTGGCTAGAACCTTGCAATGTCATGAGAAAAGCATCCAGTCGTTCACCATTAAGTAGGATGGTAGTGTGGGGTTTTCATAGATGGTCTTGATCAGGTTGAGGAATTTCTCTAGTCTTGGTTTGTTGAATATTTTTATCATAAGACACGTGGATTTTGTCAAATGCTTTTTCTGTTATCTATTGAGATGATCAGGTGGGTTTTGTCTTTTATTTTATTAGTGTGGTATATTACACTGATGTTCATAGACTTTTTTTTTTTTTTTGAGACAGAGTATCACTTTGTCACCCAGGCTGGGGTGCAGTAGTTTGATCTTGGCTTACTGCTACCTCCACCTCTTGGGTTCCAGTGATTCTCCCGCCTCAGCCTCCCAAGTGTCTGGGATTACAGGCATGCATCATCACGCCTGGCTAACTTTTGTATTTTTTGGTAGAGACAGGGTTTCATCATGTTGGCCAGGCTGGTCTCGAACTCCTGGCCTCAAGTGATCCGCCCACCTCGGCCTCCCAAAGTGCTGGGATTACAAGTGTGAGCCACTGCACCCAGCCCACACACTCTCAAAGTATGGGTTTGAGAGAAAACTAGAATCATATCCAAATGTCAGGCCTTTAATCCCTGCAGGAGGAGACAGTACACATGGGATTCTTGATTGATACTGGAAATATTTGACACCACTCAGTTTAATATCCTGAACCCCAATGCAGTGATTCCCTCTGATTCATCCTAGAACAAAGGACGTCTTAAAAAACTCTCGTTACAGGAACTCATCTTCTAAGACAGAGACAAGTGGCAGGCCTGGCAGTGAACTTAAAGGTTGTCAAACAATCTCTTGACTAAAAATTGTACCTCCTCAAGAAATAGATCTTTCATAATTGTGCAATACAGAAACCACAACTCAAACCAACATAGGTGAAAAAGGGATTTCTTAGAAAGCTATCGGGATTGTCAAAGAATTGAAGCAATTATAGCTATCAAAATATCACGTGTCTGGACACAGTGGCTCACGGCTGTAATCCCTGCACTTTGGGAAGCCAAGGCAGGTGGATTGCTTTGAGCTCAGAGTTTAAGACCAGCCTAGGCAACATAGTGAAACCCCATCTCATTATAAAAATTCACCAGGCGTAGTGCTGCACACCTGTGCTCCCAGCTACTCAGGAGGCTGAGGCTGGAGAATAGCTTGAATGCAGGAGGCAGAGGTTGCAATGAGCAATGATGGCATCATTGCACTCCAGCCTGGGTGAAAGAGTGAGACCCTGTCTCAAAAAAAAAAAAAAAACCAAACAAATACATGTATCCCCAACATATATACAACTATTATATATCAATTTTTTTTAAAAAGAATTGAAGAAAGATCTGCAGGGATCAGGACAGCTCCAAGAGCCCCAAGATTAGAAGTAGAGACCAGACCCTCTGGGGACTTCACTTCACCTTCCTGCCTCTCTGGTGTCCCCTCATGGCAGAAGACTCAGCTACTACTAGCTTGGGGTAACTTCCCAGCCAGATACAGAAAGAGAAGTCCCAGGGAAGGACCCCATTGGCCTGTCCTGGATCACTCACCATCTGGACCAGTTGCTGTGGCCATGGGAATGGGCTTCTCTTAATGGCCCAGCCTGGGCTACAGGGCCCTCCCCCACTGCCGGGAGCAGGACATGCTGATGCAGTAGCAAGAATTGCTCCCAGAGACAAAGTCAAGTATTACCAGGTAGATGGCAGATGGGATGCTGGGCAGATACCCGCATTAGTTCACTGCCGGTCTCTCTTAAGGATTAAGGCATTGTCCTGTGAAGATGTATGTTTCAGGTACAGGCACACTACAGAGGGAAATTTGAGGGACCCCAACACCACCTGTGAAAACATCATCCCAGGTTAATTAATGAAAGCACTATACCATAACACACAGAAGCAGCCACAAAGGATTGGAAGCCAGCATGGAGTTTTGATGGGAAGTTGGGAGAAGATATACAGCAGACAGTGCATTACAAATTATCTCTTTTTTTGGATCCAGAAGGAGAAACCTAGGTTTGAGTCTACATGTAGGGAGCCAGGTATCTCAGGAAAATCAAGATACCATTTGCCACTGAGAGGGCTACTGAATGTCAATTGAACAGATTTCAACTGAAAGCCTAAAAGGGAAGGAGCAGTGACACAGCTTGAAGGAAGGACTGCATGGAGAGCGCAGTGCAGAGGAACTGTGGCCTTAAGTAGGAGAACATGGCCAACCAATGGAGCCAGCAGGGAGGCACTAGAGAAATAAACTACCTTGGAATCTCCTACCAGAGAGTTCCTTGACTAAAACCAACCAGAAGCCAGAGGACAGGAAGCCCATTGCTGCAATCCATACAGGACAGTCTCCTGGCCATGGAGCAGGATGAAGAAGGGTGGAGAATGGCATAAATAAGGGGAAAGTCACTCACAAGGAGCAAGGAACATAGATGGACTATCACAAGCCTGAGTTCTGACAATGAATATGGGTAGAAATGATGGGTGCCTCCCATAAGAATACCTCCCTGGCTGGGTGCAGTGGCTCATACCTGTAATCCCAGCACTTTGGGAGGCCAAGGTGGATGGATCGCCTGAGGTCAAGAGTTCGAGACCAGCCTAGCCAACATGGTAAAATCCCATCTCTACTAAAAATATTAAAAATTAGCCAGGTTTAGTGGTAAGTGCCTGTAATCCCTGCAACTTGGGAGGCTGAGGCAGGAGAATCGCTTGAACCTTGGAGACGGAGGTTGCAGTGAGATGAGATTGCACCACTGCACTCCAGCCTAGGAGACAGAATGAGACTCTGTCTCAAAACAAAACAAAACAAAACAACACCTTCCCAATCTGTCACGCTTTCTCTTCCCCGAGTGCTGGCTGGGTGTCAACCCCCCATATAGAAGCCACATGAAGGACACGGTAGAGCCTCCATCAGCCTGGGACCACAGATGACTTCATGGAAAGGATCCCTCCCCACCCACCAACCAAACTTTATGTGACCAAGAAATGAATGTTTATCACATGAAGCCACCGAGATTTCCATTTAGATACTAGGGCCAGCATGACTCTAAGTGACACAGGAGCTGAGATTAATTAAGGCTGGCCTCCTTCGAAGAGAAGCTGGACTTGGTCTGGGCATGCCTTCCTCACTCGAAAGTCTGGTGAAAGTCTTTGTACTATCGGAAAGGCAGTTAATGCTGCTCAAAATAAAGATGGGGTTGAGCCACCAAGCTTTTGTTTCTGTGACGTCACTGGGGGCTTTCTGCTGCTGGCTCTAGTTCAGGTTTCCTGCTTTGTCAAAGACCCTTTTCTCTTTTTGTGGCTGATCAAGATCCAGCTTGGTAAATTACTCACTGGTCATTCAGGAAAAAATCATGTTCTTTATTGCAAATCACTTTAGAGTTTGCAGACGGCTAGAGTTGGCATGGTCTGTTCCTAAGGTTGGAAGGGTCCTTGGCTGAAAGCCAGAATCCTAGACTCTCAAGGTCCCCCTGATCTTTAGTTTCCCCGTCGCGAAAACCTGAAAACTGGATCAGCTCACTGATGCTCGTGAGCATGGTGCAGAAGAAAATGCCTGTGTCAGGTACTTCAGACCCTCTCTATAGATTTGCACGCCACGTTCAGCCACCCACAAGCAGCCATCCCCTGAGAATCCGATATGTACTCCGCATCCAATTCCACAGGTTGAGAATCTGAGCTTGTCACTGGCTGGAGCATATGATCACGTGACTAAGGGGAAATCTCTTCCTGCTCAGAATTGCTGGAATTTAAAGAGTCATATTTAGAACTCTTGGGCTTTCCAGCCAGAGCACTTTGAACAATGCACCATGTTTCCTTGAGTTGGGAGGTTTAGATAGGCCTGATCTGGAGACTTGAGGTCTATTCAGGAGACTTTATGATCTCAGTGGTCTTAGCTGGTGCCTCCCCTAAAGGAAGAGGATGGGAGAGGGGCAGCTCTAGGCCAAGGTGGTCTTCTCCCAGCCTGTCTACCTTAGTCATAGCCGTTAAGATTGTGTTGAATTGTACATAACAAACTAACAACAGTGGTCATCTTTCATGGTGTGACCTGCAGGTTAAATAGAAAGGGGATGGAAAGCTGGGTGTGGTGGCTCATACCTCTAATCCTAGCATTTTGGGAGGCCGAGGAGGGTGGATCACCTGAGGTCGTGAGTTCCAGACCAGGCTGACCAATATGGTGAAACTCCATCGCTACTAAAAATACAAAAAAATTAGCCGGGTGTGGTCGCACGTGCCTGTAATCCCAGCTACTTGGGAGGCTGAGGCAGGAGAATTGCTTGAACCTCGGAGGCAGAGGTTGCAGTGAGCCGAGATTGCACCACTGCACTCTAGCCTGGGCAACAAGAGTGAAACTCAGAAAAATAAAGCAAGAAAGAAGGAAGGAAGGAAAAGAAAGAGAGAGAAGGAAGGAAGGAAAAGAAAGAGAGAGAAGGAAGGAAGAAGGAAGGAAGGAAGATGGACAGACTGCAGGGGAGAAAGTGACATAGGTAAAGATGGCTTGTTCCTACGTACACGTTTTTTACATCTTTGACAGCTCAATTTAAATTTGGCCCCCCCCACTTGATTTTATTTTATTTTCTTTCATAGTGCCTATCACCACCTGCCATTATGTTCTGTATTTATTTGTTTACTTATCTGTCCTGGTCACCACTAAATTCCTGTTTCTAGACAGTGCTTAACCTACGGTAGGTGCTCAATGAATGTTAAATAAGGGAATGCATTATTCATTTGAAATTTCTCAACAGCTCCATGTGCTAAGCAGGGCAAAGGATGTGGCCATTCATTTTACGGAAGTGCAGACTGAGTCCTGGAAGGTTGCTGTGACTAAAGCCAGGAGAACATTAAGGAAGCCTCCGTCCTTCTGATTCCTAATCAGGTCTACATGGGCACGGTGAGGGTCGAGAGGCTTTGACACGTCCCTAGCAGATGTCCCAGATCTGTGAGAGGTCTCATCTAGGCCTCTGCTGACAAACTGCTCAAGGATAAAGTGATCATAAAAAGAGGAGATAAGAAGTTATTCCCAGTAAAGAGACTGGGAAGATAGAAATTGCAGACACCCGTGTCCTGTGGGTTAGGAGAGGAGGATGACACTATCACTGGACAGCTGGTTTTTGGTGCCCCTCAATTACACCCCCACCCCTGCTACTTACTTTGTCCCCTGGAGGTGTGAGTTCCCCGTCACTGGAGGTTTTCAAGCAGGGCCTGGGTGTCTACTTACAGAGCATGCCTGAGTTGGAGAGTACACACCTGCCCATGAGAAGGCAGGCTCCCCGTCCACAGACTATGCACTCAGCCGCAGCCCGGCCCCACACTGACACAAAAAGAGGCGTTTGCACCACCTAGTGGACACGGCTTTAAACTGCAGGCCTTTCCGAGGAGAGAGGTCCACAGCCCAGAATCCCATTTCCCCTGCAGTCTTCCTGACCCCTCAAGGATCAGAAGCCCCACAGCCCCGCTGTGCTTCCAGACCTCAGCCCTCCAAAAGGGAAGCTGGAAAAAGAGAGCAGAAGTCTGTGATTCCCCGGAGGGGGAAACTCTGGTGCCTCTCAAGCCGAATTCACCAGCACCACCTTGTCCAGCACTGTCCCCAGTGGGCACACTTCTCACGTCATCTCTCCCTGGGGACTGCAAGGGTTTGCTCATCAGTCACATCTGTTTCTCCTACTTCTATGCCAGCTTTCCAAGCCGGGGCACTAGTCCCCTTTGTTTACTCACCATCTTTTCCCATCCCTGCCCGGTAGATGAGCAATTCACTCACACAAGAATTTTGGACTTTAAAAAACCAATATCACAATTAAAATATTTCTGAGTTACATATACTGGTTTCAGAACACCTGCTTTAAACTCCTCACTCAAGTTCTGGGGCTGTTCCGTTGGTGGCTTCGTTCCCACTGAGGTCCTTTGAGGGCCAAGGTCCCACTGAGGGAGCTCGCCAGCAGCTCATGACCCTGGCACCAGCATTCGACAGGCTCCCTCTGAGCCCACACCATCCTCCCATTTACAGCCAGATTCACCAGATCTGGACATTTCTGTGGCACAGGCCCTTGCTCTGGAAAGGTATGTGTTTTCTGAGTGCTCTGCGAACATTTTGTGAGAACATTTGAATAGAAAATGTGGATCACTGGCCGGGCACAGTGGCTCACACTTCCCAGCACTTTGGGAGGCCAAGG
>CAUYLG010013461.1:0-33272 GCA_963573385.1 Cacajao melanocephalus
ACCCTTAGGGCTCCTCCGCCTGGGAATCTCCTAGTCTGTGGGCAATAAAAATCCGTCTGGAAATGCGGCGTCCACTCACCCTCTGCGCTTTCACTGGGAGCTGCAATCCTGAGCTGTTCCTAATCGGCCATCTTGGATCCATCCCCACAGTGAACTTTAAAATAGGTGAGTTGGGATTGTACATCCTGAGATACAAAAAGAAATACAGATACATTTGCATTTTCAGCTCTGACATTGAGAGAGTTAGAAGTGTCATTCTTATATTTTTAACAAGAAAAAGTTGGATAAACTGAAAATCAGTGACTTTTCTTGAATTCATGCAAGAACTGACATGACAATCATCCTGAAATCTAGAAAAACAAGTGAATCTAGGGAGTCAGGGCCAATATCTGCTTACGTGGAGCAAATAGACACTGTGACAGTAAACAGGTAATGTTAATGAATTACTTTAAATGGCACTTGAATGACAATTAAACAGTAATTTTGATGAATTTATGGAATCTAATTGTGAATAAGCATTAAAAGCAAGAAATTCCTGGGTTCCAGTGTCTTTGCAAAGGGCGCAATATCATGAGATTTGGTTCCAGGAATCCTACCAGGTTCTCATGATGAGGATCTAAGAAAAATTCCCTTCTGGCTCTGGCAAGGGGAGGGAAAGAGTAATGACTGTAAAACAGACTCAGCATTTTTTCTTCATAATGAAGTCCCACTCTCCAGAGGAAAAAAACTTTACTAGAGCCTTATCCTACTTAGGTGAAAGCATTCACACCACTCCAGCCCCTCTTACTTTTATCGCATGTAAGCGAGGAAACCCTCTATCACTGGAAAAACATCGGTAAATATCAAATCCAAGAAACACAGAATTATTACAAGGTTGAGATTTACAAATAAAATTCCATAATTTTTACACTTCCCAGCACTTTGCCACCACACTAAAAAGGCTCAAGTATAATAACAGTGGATTATGGCCGAAAGAGCTGCAACATGTGTATTCTTTTGAGTAATAGAAGCTAGGGAAGCACAAAGTCAAGAGGGGAGAAATAGGCAAGGATCCTAGGGGAACTTGAAGCATCAGATACCTATGACTATACCCAATATAGACACAGATGAACATAAATCCTCACACTAAAGGCCTGTTTAACTCAGTTCCACTTAACCACATGACATGTCTGGCTTTCAACAAAAAATTGCGAGGCATGCCAAAAAGATAAGAAAAACACAACCTAAAGAAACAAAGCAAGAAATTGAACCGCATGTTGGAATTATTGTACAGGGCATTTTAAGTAATCATGATTCATATGTTAGCAGCTCTAATGGAAAATGTAGAACACTTGCAAGAACAGATGGACAATGTAAGGAAACAAATTCTAAGAATCAAAGATCAAAACTAATTAAATTGAACACTTTGTGCAGTTTATTGTATGCCAATTATACCTCATTAAAGCTCTCTTTAAAAATATATTGTCTATGAAAAATACAAAACAATTTTGGAATTTTTTGGGGAAAAGATGATTTTATTACTGGTGTTATTTAGAAATGTTGAGGTATGGTGGTGGTAAGGAAAAAGACTGGCATTTATTCAATTTTGTTCTTGTTTTAAAATTGTCTATAGACAATGCACTCCTTTTATTACCTACTTGGCTTTCAACTGCCCTGCCTTTGGTAGATCCCTTCTCTACCACAAGTTTCTTAGGAAAAAAAAGGATCTAATTAATCCTGGGTTTGTGGCATCTGTATTAGTTTCCTACTGCTGTTGTAACAAATTACAAAAAAAAAAAAATTGCCACAAAACCAATTTATTATCATGTACTTCTAGAGAGCAGAGGTCTGAGTTGGATTTACTGGACTAAAATCGTGTTAAGAGTGCTACATTCCTTCTTTGGGGCTAGGGAATGATCCATTTCTTTGACTTCTTCAGTTTCCAGGAGCCATCTGAAATCCTGGGATCCAGGCCCTTTCTTCCATCTTCAAAGCCAGCAGTGTACCGTCTTCAAATCTCTCTGAATTTCACCTTCTGCTTCCCTCCTCCACGTGAAAGAATCCTTTTCACTGCGTTGGGCACATCTGGATAATCCAGGAAGTCACCCATTTCCAAAATGAACTAATTAGCAACTTTAATTATTTTCTTGTTAAGATTTTTTAAGTTTTATGATGGATTCTGGATATTAGTCCTTTGTCAGATGCATAGTTTGCATATATTTTCTCCCATTCACTAGGTTGTCCATTTACTCTTGAAAATGTCTTTGCTGTGCAGAATATCTTTGGTTTAATTAGGGCCTATTTGTCTCTATTTGTTTTTGTTGCATTTGCTTTTGAGGTCTTAGTCATAAATTCTTTGCCTAGGTCAATGTCCTGAAGAGTGTTTCTTAGGTTTCATTTAAAGATTTTTATAGTTTCACTCTTACATTTAACTCTTTGATCCATCTTGAGATAATTTTTGTATATTGTGAAAGATAAGGATCCAGTTGCATACTTCTGCATATGGTTATTCAATTTTCCCAGCACCATTTATTGAATATGGTATCTTTTCCTTATTGTGTGTATTTGTTGACTTTGCCAAAGATCAGATGGTTTTTATTGTTGATGTGTGGCTTTATTTCTGTGTTCTCTATTCTTTCCAATTGGTCTATGTGTTTGTTTTGTACCAGCACCATGCTCTTTTGGTTACTATAACCTGGTAGTAAAATTTGAGCTCAGGCAGTGGGATGTCTCCAGCTTTGTTCCTTTTGCTTAACATTGCTTTGGCTATTCAGGCTATTTTTTGGTTCCATATAATTTTTATTTTTTTGAGACAGAATCTTGCACTGTTGCCTGGGCTAGAGTGCAATGGTGCTATCTTGGCTCACTGCAACTTCTGCCTACAGGGTTCAAGCAATTTTCCTACCTCAGCTTCATGAGTAGCTTGGATTACAGGCACCAGCCACCACACCTGGCTAATTTTTTGTATTTTAATTAGAGACAGGTTTTCACTATGTTGGCCAGGCTGGTCTTGAACTCCTGACCTCGTGATCCACCATCCTTGGCCTCTCGAAGTGCTAGTTCCATATGAATTTTAAGATAGTTTTTTTTTTCTAATTCTGAGAAGAATGGTGTTAATATTTTAATAGGAACAACATTGAATCTGTAGATTGCTTTGGACAATATAGTCATTTTAGTAATATTGATTCTTCTAATCCATCAGAGTAGGATGATTTTTCATTTGGTTTTGTGGTCCACAATTTATTATATCAGTGTTTTGTGGTTCTCCTTGTAAAGATATTTCACCTCCTTGGCTAAATGCATTCCAAGGTATTTTATTTTTTGTGTATATTCCCACAATTTAGACAACTTTATTGAAATGGATCAATTTCTTCAAAGCCATGAACTATAAAAACTCACACAAAGAGAAATACATAATCTGAATAGGCCTAAAGCTATTACAGAAAATGAACTAAAAATTACTCTTCCAAAATAGGGGCACAAGGCACAGAAGGTTTCACTAGTGAATGCTACCAAATATTTAAGAAATAAATAATACAAATTATCTTGTATCTCTTCTAACAACTAGGAACAGAAGGAAAACTTCTTAACTCATATAAAAGCCAAATAAACTTATTACAAAAAGGAAAACTACAGAGCAATCTTTCATGTACATATATTCCAAAATATTCAATGAAATATTAGCAAATCAAATTTCACAACATTTTTTAAAGTATACACCATGACAAAAGCCAATTTACTCCATGTATACATGGCTGCTTCAATATTTGAAAATCAGTCAGTGTAATCCATATCAATAGTCTAAAAAAGAAGAATTATGTAATAATATCAACTAATGCATAAAATGCATTTGACAATATCTAACACCCATTCATGATAAAACTCTCAAAAGACTAGAAATATAAGTGAACTTTCTCAACATGGTAAATAATATTTACAAAAAATCTCCAGGTAACATATTTAATGGCAAGAAAGTGGGTGCTTCACCACTTTTGGGAACATGGGAAGGATGTTTTTTCTCACCAGGTCAGTTCAACATCATACTGGAAGCTGTAGCTAGTGCAATAAGACAATTTTAAAAAATAGGAGGTATACAGATTGAAAAAGAATAAATAAAACAATCTTTGAAGATAATATGATTACCTATGCAGAAAATTCCCCAAAGTCAATAAAAAAAGTATGTCACTAGTAAACAATGATAACAAACTTGTATTATAAAACTATAATATAAAAACTACTTTCCTATATACCAGTCAGGAATAATTGGCATTTGAAATTTAAAAATATGATTTACAATAGCACCAAGAAAAAAATGAAATACTTAAGCGTGTGTCTACCAGCATGCCTACAGAATGTAAATACTGAAAACTACAAACTCTGATGAAGCAAATCAAAGATGACCTACATAAAGGGAGAAATAATTCTTTGTTCATGGACTGGAAGACTTAAAATTGTAAGATGTCAATATATGAATAAGTTCAAATAATTTTTTTTGAATTAAGTAAATGGATTATGTCAGATGGTTAGAGGCAGGTTTTTCACTGTTGGAATAATTGTTTACAGAAAAGCAAAGTGAACAGGTTGAAATATTATATATGGTAATGAATTAAAATTGGAGACATCAGTATGAACTCATGTCTTGCTTAATATAGAGACAGATGGTTACATATCCAAATATGTATAGGTATATCTATATAATAAGGCTAGTAGACACACATATATTCTCATGTTCTTATAGCTGAGAATCTAGAAATGACACCCCAGTACAAGTGAGCACACTTAATACTCAGATCTCAGTTTATTTAAAACTCTAATAGAAGAAACCATGGATCCCTGAAAAAATAGCTGATTCTAAAATGGGGTAGGAAATATATATGATGAGCCTGGAGCATCTCATAGTGCTGGAATGTAAGAAAGTGTTCACCAAAAGACAACACACACACACACACACACACACACTCTGATGAGATTATATCAAAGCTGACACAAGAGCTAACTGATGGAGCTCCTCTTGGTCAAATCTAGACCAATTGGAGCAACAAAGTAAAATAATATGTTGCTTTATAACCCAAAGTATAAAATAAAAATTCATGAATCCTCAAATAACTAAATTATTGAATAAACACCTAAATAGAGGAGAAGGGACAAATACCCTCTGCAGAAGAATTACAAATAATTTGTTTAGCTATTCCACCATGAAGGCGGCACAGAATAAGTCCCCTTTCTTAGTGTGACTACACACAGTAAGGAGCCTATGCATAGTGACTTCCTTTAAAATCATGGTGGAAGAAGAATGACTTCGCCATAAAGAGTGCTGACAAACCCCACCTTAGCCACATAATCTGGGTCAACATCAAAAGTTGTCACATTGAGAATGCATACCCTAACATCAGTCTAATCATAAGAAAAGCATCAGACAAATCCCAATAGACAGAGTTTTATAAAATACCTCACCAATATTCCTCAAAATGTTAATATTTAAAACAAGAAAGAAAAGTCTGAAAACCTGTCACCACCTAAAGGATTCTCAGGAGACACAGCAACCGAATGTCACTTGGTATTCTTTGTTGAATCCAGAAGCAGAAAAAGGACATTATGTGAAAAGTAGGCAAATATGAATGAAGTATGAATTTTCATTAATAGTATATTAATATTAGTTCATTAATTTTAAGAAATGTATGATACTAATACAAAATAATAATGGAGAAATTAGGTTTACTGTATACAGGAACTCTGTACTAAATTTGCAATTTCTATGCAAATCAAACTGTTCTAAAAATAAACATTGAGCAATAAATCTCTTCCAAAACACATTACAAATAAAAATCCAAACATTGCCATAGATTCTTTAGACATTAACACCATAATAAAAGAATATTTTACTCAACTTAATGTCAATATATTGAATATTTAGATAAAATTTATACATTCCTAGAAAAAAATAATTTAGCAAAAATGGCTCAGAAGTAATTTAAAACTGAACAGTTATATCATTATTAAAGCATTTGCATTAGCTATAAAAATCTTCCTATATTGAAAGCTGCAGATGCCAAAAACTTCACTGGCAGTTCTAACAAACATTCAAAAAAGCAATAATTCTAATGTTACCCAAATTATTGTTCTTAATAGTGGAATAAGAAGGTACAAATCCCAACTTGTTCTGAGTCTAAATTTCGCTGTTAACAAACTCTAACAACAGCTATATAAGGGAAATTTACATGTAACTCTCATTTAAAAGTATGCATGCAAAAATCCTCAAAACATATTAGCAACATAAAGATGACACATAATTGTACTGCAGTTATTTTCAGAAATACTCTACTTGTTTTACATTAAAAGTTTAACTTATATATCATATTACCATATTAAAAGGCAAAATCATATCATCTTCAAAATAAGTGGAAAAAGATATTGGATACAATTAACAACACATTTATAATAAAAATAACTTACCTAAATTCTTATAAGAGGACATCTTTTACCTGAAAACTGACAACTACAAAAATACTTAATGTTAACCCACTGAACAATTTTTATTTGACATTTAGAACAACACAAGTATGCTCACTACCATCACTTTAACAGATGTACTGAGGTCCTGGCCAGCATGGTAAAGTTATATTCATTCAAAAAAGGAAAATGGTGACTATGTATATAATATAATTATGTACGTAGAAAATACCAAGTAATCCATACATAAATTATTGTAATTAATAAGTTTAGTAAGTTCTCTAATCAAAATCATTAAAAGAATGGCAGTTTTATATCCAATGAACATAGAAAGTGACATTTAAAAAGGTAACATTTACAGGGCCATTAAATATCAATTATCAAATATTACACCTAAACGATTTGTAAAGATCCCTGTACAGAATTCTATAATGATCACTGAGAGTAATTAAAAACCTAAACAAAAATTAAATATACTCTATTTAGATTTGGAAGACTTAGTATTGCTAAGATGTCAATCATTTTTAAACTGACCTCTGAATTCAATAATCAGTATATTTATAGGTAGTTTTATGGAAATTGACAAAATGATTCTAAAGTGTATATAGAAATGCCTAGTAGCAAAAATAATGAATAACTTTTGCAGAAGATGACCAGTGTGTGAAAACTTGGGCTGCCAGATCTTAACATTTATCACTATGTAAAATTTTAGTAATTAAGTAGTCTGATATGGGTCTAGGGATAGAAATAAGTGGACAAAAGAGAGAAGGCAGAAATAGAGCCATGTGTCAATGGATACATGATTTGTGACAAATGAAGCCTTCAGAAGTATGGAGGAAAGATCAGTCTTTTCTATAAATGGTGTGAGATAATTGGGTACATACAGAAAAAAAATGAAACTATACACTGACTTCACTACATACACAAATATCATTATTTTGTTGATTATAGAACTATATGTGAGAAATTCTTAAGGTTTGAGGAGATAATGTATCAATACAAAAATATTTTAATGATATAGGGGAAAAAGCTCATAAAGATACAAGAAAGCATTAACCAGAAAAGAATCAATGTATTTGCTTGGATTAAATATAAAGACTTTGATTCTTCAACAGAAATCATAGTCACATTTTAGGAAAACATATTTGCAAAGCATCAACACATATAATGAACAAAAAAGTATACAACACATACAGACACACACAGTCAGTCCTCATTGTTCAAGTATTCTGTATTTGCAAATTCATCTTCTCACTACAATTTATTTGTAATCTCAAAATTAATATTTGTGACACTTTTTTGGTTATTCTTGATTATTTGCAGAGTGGTTAATTTGAGAATCACCCGATTCACAAGTTTCTGGCTAAGCTAGAATACAGCAAACTTCTGCTTTCTGTTTCAGCTCTTACATTGCAAATAAGTGTACTTTTCTGGTCTATTTAGCACTATGTATTTTTTTTTCGTTTGTTTTGGTGATTTTGCTTTTTAAAATGGCACCCAATTATAGTACTTAAATATTAGTAATATTGTAATACTTAAGTATTAAATATAGTACTTTATTAACTATTAGTAAGTGAAATAAGACTGTGATGTGCCTTACAGAGAAACTATGTATGTTAGATAAGCTTTGTTGAAGCATGAATTATCATGCTGTTGGCCATGAGTTTGATGCTAATGAGTCAACACTATGGTGTATCCAGATAAAGGAAGAGGGAATCTGTCAATCTATAGGTTAGACTGTACCAGAGAGTGCTGAGGTAACAGTTATAATGTATGATAAAGCTATGAAAAAGATGGAAAAGTGATTAAATTTGTAGATTGATAAGATGATGAGCAATTAATAAAAGCATAGTGAACAGCGCTGTTATAAGGCTGAAAGCCAAAGATTTTACAATCATGATACTTAGGGTAACAAAAACGTTAAGCCCCTCTTGATTAGTGCTAAACATTAAACTTGTGAGTAAGTCCTGTAAATCAGAAGGTTGCAGAATTTTAAATGTAACCACTGCAGGTTATACAGGAAAGTGATAATGGACAGAACAGCTTTCCAATGCTGAAGAGACTAGCTTGTTTACAAAGATATTGGTGAACAGACCTATATAACACAAATGGCATTTCAATTGCTGAAAATGTAACCAGAAGAATAGAAGAACCAAACCCTATATTTTGTATAAGAGCAATATTGCAGTATTTGCTAAATCAGTGTTAGTGATGACTCCATAGACATAACTACTGAGAATAATTAAAATCATATATATGTATATGTGTGTGTATGTGTATATATTATACATATATGTGTATATATCTCCTACAAATCAATAAGGAAAAGACAACTCTATAGAAAATTACACAAAATATTTACACAGTTCCTTAAAAACAAAAATTTTACATGCCTCATCAATGTTTGAGATGGTGTTCAACCTCATTAGTAATGACAAACTATACATTAAAACCACAGTATTAAATGATTACTCACATTCCAGATTGGCAAAGTTTTAGAAATTTGATAGTCTTCAGGGGTGAAGAGGATATTAAGGAAGAGAAATTTGAATAATCTTCTGGTGGAAGTGTACAATTAGTACAACCACTTTGAAAAACATTTGGGAGTTATCTAGTAAATTTGAAGACACAGGCACTCTGTTGCCAATCAATTCCACTCTTGAGTAACTATATTATAGAAAAGTGCATACATATATATGCATACATATATTTACCAGGATACTTTGAAAAAATTCTCATAGTAGTACTCTTCCTTATAGCCCAAACTGGAAACAATTCATAGGAACATTATTGGTGAAGCTGGGAAAAATATGTGGCATTTTTCCCCATTATCAGCATAGAAATTCTAAATATGGAGGAGTACATGCATATTTTCTGAAATGGCTATTATCCTCAAGTTTTTTTTTTTTTTAACTATGGAAACTGTCAGAGCTCAGGGCAGCCTCCATAAAATGGTACTGTGCTCTACTCTAGGAGTAACTGAGACATTTACCAAGGTTTGCTCTATTTTTAAAAATGTCATGATTTTCATTCTCTTACTTAAAATTTAACTTAATATATTTGAGTGTATTAGTATAATGAATCCTATACAATGCTAAAGAAGCATTACCCTATTGTTATTATATTAATAAGCATGTTTAATTCACTTAGGTTTCATTTTCTTCATCTATTAAATGATGATGAATCCAACTCCATTAGCTAAGAATGTATAAGCAAATAACAAAATTCCTGAATAAGGGTGGTGATATGGTTTGGCTGTGTCCCCTCTGAAATCTCATCTTTAGTTGTAGCTCCCATAATCCCCACGTGAGGGAATCAGTGGGAGGTAATTGAATCATGGAGGCAGGTTTTCTCATGCTGTTCTCATCATCTCATAGTGAATAAGTCTCATGAGATCTGATAGTTGTATAAAGGGGAGTTCCCCTGCACACACTCTCTTGCCTGCAGCCATGTAATACACGCCTTTGCTCCTCCTTCACCTTCTACCATGATTGTGGGGCCTCCCCAGCCATGTGGAAATGTGAGTCCATTAAACCTCTTTTTCTTTATAAATTACCCAGTCTACAGGTGACCTGACCAAATAAAGGTTATCTTCTCTCACAACATCAGCTACAAAAAAAAAAAAATCTAAAAATAATCAATTGCGGCCATTGTTTTAAGTACTCAGCAATGAATTAAGGGACCCAAGCTCTTTCTAACTTTCTGTTTCACCATCATTACCATGTGGTTGTAAAATGGCTCCTGTACTTCTAGGCACCACATCATGTGCTATTTTAGGGTAAGGGAAAAGGGCTACACCAACTATATCTTTCACTCTTTTGATCAGTAATCACAGCTATTTCTCAGAACACTACTTAGCTCTTTCCTTTTTGGATCTTTTTGGCTGGAACTCTGTTCCAGGGGACTGGAAAACCAATATTTCATTTTTCTAGCCTCTTTCCAGGGGACTGGAAAACCAGTAATTCGTTTTTCTAGCCTCTAGGGTAGAGTAATACAAAGAGGAGTTGAGAAATGAACATGATAGGTTCTAATAGAACATAGGGTACTCTCACCTTACCCAGCTCATTGGGTTGTTAATCAGGATCAATTGTGCTATCATATTTGAAAATCTTTGAAATGTGCAAAGTACTAAAGAAGTGTAAGGAATTATTTTGCTCCTCTTTCAGAAGTAATGATCTTTAAGGTATTTTACTAAGCTCAAATGATGATTCAATGATTACATACTAAAAAAGATCTTATGTGCACACATTATACGAGATGATAAAAATCTATCTATCTTTGCCTATGTTAAACATCAGCTAGCAGCTTCTTTCAGTACACTTCGGGGCTTTGCTCAGGATACAATATTTCAACTTAACAAATCACTGTGGAAAATCCCTTTCATTTCTAGGAGATGAATCTGGAAAGGTTGCCATATTATTTATCTTTGACTAAAGTTTCTACTGTGGATAGGTGGAAAGCAAAGAGAAAATATTCCCTAAAGAAATAGGAAAGGGAAACTGATATTGATTTTTGCAAAATAAATTCAGAGTAACTCTCACAGGCTTTTGATATATCTAGGTCACTGGGAAAAAAATAAGCATTTTGCTGACAGGAGAAATATGGTTATTTCTTATACATGGCTACTAAGTGGATTCAGAAACTTTTTATTATTATGCCAAGATTATTCCAACCAAGTAGAAATTACATACATATATAAGCAGAATGCAGGAACAAAAATTTGACAATATTATGAATTTAGATCAGTTTTCCATAAGGAATTCATCATTAAATCAACTTCAAAATCTCAAATAAGATTATGCTAATGGATGCTGGGCTTAATACCTAGGTGATGGGTTGATCTGTGCAGCAAACCACCATGGCACACATTTACTTTTGTAACAAACCTGCACATCCTATACATGTACACTGGAACTTAAACCTTAAAGGAAAAACACATGTCAGCTACTTTACATATGATTATGTGGCCCATCATAGCATGAACAAGTCACTGGCTGTGTCTCTCTCGTTGAACTCCAAAAACATGCAGGATACAACATGGGCACTCTCGGAGCTATCAAAATACCGCCCTTCAATATTTGTCATAGTAATAATTTAGCAATCTAAACATGCACATCCAATGGACTAGAAATAAAAATATCTTCCTTAGCCAGGCGTAAACAGTAAAAGTAGAAATAATGTGTTTGACTTATTAATCAGTCAACAAAGAAATATGAAGCACCTAATATTTGCCAGGCTTTCTGTCCAGCATTGATGATTCAATGGAGAACAAAAAGACATGATATCTTCTGTTATGGTGCATACTGTAGTGTAGTGCAAAACATAAATTTTAAATATACTCAAATGAGATCATAATTTTTTTTTTGAAGCTTGTTTTAACTTTTCAGGTCTGGATAGCCCTTTTTCTCACTTTAATTTTAGATTCAGGGGTACTTGCATGTTTGTTTTATAGATAAATTGTGTGTCACTGGGGTTGGGGTTACAGATTATTTCATCGCCCAGATAATCAGCATAGTATGTGATAGATAGTTTTTCAATCCTCACTCTCCTCCCACCCTCCATCTTCAAGTAGGCCCTGGTTTATGCTGTTCCTTTCTTTGGGTTGATATGTACTCAGTTTTTAGCTCCAAAGTATAAATGAGAACATGCAGTATTTTGTTTTCTGTTTCTGCATTATCTTATGTTTCTTAGGATAATACCCTCCTGCTCCATCCATGTTGCTGGAAAGGCCATGATCTCATTCTTTTATATGGCTGCTTTGTATTTCATAGGGCATATGTACCACATTTTCTTTATCCAGTCTACCGTTGATGGGCATTTAGGTTGACTCCATGTCTTTGCTACTGTGAATAGTGCTGCAATGAACATGCATGCATGTGCATGTGTCTTTATGGTCGAACCATTTATATTCCTTTGGGTATGGACCCAATAATGGGATTGCTGAGTTGAATGGAAATTCTGCTTTAAGTTCTTCGAGAAATCATCAAACTGCTTTTCACAATGGCTGATCTAATTTACATTTCCACTCGTAGTGTATAAGTATTCTCTTTTCTCCACAACCTTGACAGCATCTGTTAGTTTTTTGCTTTTCATAGTAGCCTTTCTGACTGGTTTGAGATGGTATCTCGTTGTGGTTTTCACTTGTATTTCTCTAATGATAGTAACAGTGAGCATTTTTTTCTATGCTCCTTGGACATGTGCATGTCTTCTTTTGAAAAGCCTCTGTTCATGTCATTTGCCCATCTTTTAATTGGGTTGCTTTTTTCTTGTAAATTTGTTTAAGTGCCTTATAAATTCTGAATATTAGACCTGTGTCAGATGTATGGTTTGCAAATATTTTCTTCCATTCTGTAGGTTTTCTGTTTACTCTATTGATACCTTTTTTTGTTGGCACATAGTGGCCCTTTAGTTTAATTAGGTCCCATTTTTCAATTTTTGTTGTTGTTGCAAGTGCTTTTGGAGTCTTCATCATGAAATTTTTCCCAGATCCCATGCCAAAACTTTCCTAGGTAATCTTCTAGGGTATTTATAATCCTTAATTTTACATTTAAATCTTTAATCTATCTTGAGTTGATTTTAGTACATGGCACAAGGAAAAAAGTAGAGTTTCAATCTTCTGCATGTGGGTAGCCAAATTATTGCAGCAACATTTATTGAATAGGGAATCCCTTCCTCATTGCTTATTTTTGTCAGCTTTGTTGAAAATCTGATGTTTGCAGGTATGTGGTCTTATTTCTGGGCTCTTTATTATGTTCCAATGGTCTATGTGTCTGGTTTTGTACCAGTACCACACTGTTTTGCTTATTGTAGCCTTGTACTATAATTTGAAGTCAGATAATGTGTGGCCTCCACCTTTTTTTTTAAAATTTTTTTACTTAGAATTATCTTGGTGATTTCACATTTTTTCCCAGTTCCATATGAGTTTTTTTTAAAAGTTTTTAATAATTTTATGAGAATGTAGTTGGTAGTCTGATAAGAATAACTTTGAGTCTGTATATTGCTTTGGGCAGTATAGCCATTTTAACAATATTGATTCTTTCTATCCATGATCATGGAATGCATTTCTATTTGTTTGTGACATCTTTGATTTCTCTGAGCAGTATTTTGTAATTGTCACTTTAGAGATCTTTCACCTCCCTGTTTAGCTGTATTCCTAGGTATTTTAATCTTTTTGTGGCTCCTGTGAATGAGATTGCATTCTTGACTTGGCTCTCAACTTGAATGTTGTTAAGTGTATAGGAATGTTACCAATTTTTGAATATTTATTTTGTATCCTGAACCTTTGCTGAAGTGTTTTATCAGAACAAGGAGCTTTTTGGCAATTTGAAATAAGCACATCCTGAAATATGAGGTATTCATCCCCTCAAGCATTTATGCATTGAGTTGTGAACAGTCCAATTACACTCTTTACATTGTTTTAAAATGTACAGTTACTATTGACTATAGTCACACTATTGTGCTATCAAAGAGTAGGTCTTACTCATTTTAACAATTTGTTTTTGTACACATTAACCATCCCCACCTCCTGTAGAGCCTCCACTACCCTTCCAAGCCTTTGGTAACCATCCTTCAACTCTCTATGTTCATGAGTTCAATTGTTTTGATTTTTAAATCCCACAAATAAGTGAGAACATGCGATGGTTGCCTTTCTGTGCCTGGCTTATTCTACTTAATATAATAATCTCCAATTCTATCCATGTGGTTGAAAATGACTGGATCTCATTCTTTTTTTATGGTTGAAAAGTATTCCATTGTGTATATGTACCACATTTTCTTTATCCATTCATCTGTAGATGGACACTTATGCTGCTTCCAAATCTTGGCTACTGTAAGCAGCACTACAGCAAAGATAGGAGAGCAGATATCTCTTTGATATATTGATTTTATTTATTTTGGGTATATACCCAGCTGTGGGATTGCTGAATTATATGGTAGCTCCATTTTGAGTTTTTGGAGGAACCTCCAAACTGTTCTTCATAGTGGTTGTACTAATTTACATTCCCAACAAGAGTGTACAAAAGCTCTCTTTTCTCTACATTCTCACCAGCATTTATTTTATGTGTTTTGGATATAAGCCATTATAATTTGGGTGAGATTATATCTCATTGTACTTTTGATTTCTCTTTGTCTGATGAACAATGATGTTAAGCATCTTTTCATGTGCTTCTTTGTCATTTGTATCTCTTCTTTTGAGAAGTACCTATTCAAACCTTTTGCCCATCTTTTGATTGTATTTTTAGATTTTTTTTTCTATAGAATTGTTTGAGCTCCTTATATATTCTGGTTATTAATCCCTTGTCAGATGGGTAGTTTGCAAATATTTTCTCCCGTTCTGTGGGTTGTCTATTCATTTTGTTGAATAGTTAACTTGATGTGATCTCATTTCTCCATTTTTGTCTTGGTTACTCAGGCTTGTGAAATATTGCTTAAGGAATTTTTACACAGACTAATATCCTGGAGTTTTTCCCTGGTATATTCTTGTAGTAGTTTCACGGTTTGAGGTCTTAGATTTAATCCTTTAATCCATGTTGATTTGACTTTTATATAGGCCTAGCGATAGGGATCTAGTTGCATTGTTTTGCCTATGGATATCCAGACTTCTGAGCACCATTTATCTTCCAAACTCTTTTCCCCAGCATCTGTTCTTGGGATCATTGTCAAAAATGAGTTCCCTGTAGGTGTGTGGATTTGTTTCTGGGCCCTCTATTCTGTTCCATTGGTCTATGTGTCTAATTTATTTATTTATTTATTTTGCCAGTATCATGCCATTTTGATGACTTTAGTTCTATTATTTAATTTGAAGTCAGGTAACATGATTCCTCTGGGTTTGCGCCTTTGCTTAGGATAGCTTTTGCTCTTCTGCATTTTTTGTGGTTTAATGTAAATTTTAAGATTGCTTTTTTTTCTATTTCTGTGAAGGATGTCATTGGTATGTTGATAGGGATAGCATTGAATCTGTAGATTGCTTTGGGTAATATAGACATTTTAACCATATAAATTCTTTCAATCCATGAACAAGGAATATTTTTCCATTTGTTGAGTGTCCTTTTCAATTGTTTCCATTGGTGTTTTTTAGTTTTTATTACTGAGATATTTCACTTTTTTGGTTGACTTTATTCCTAGGTATTTAATTTTATGTGCAGCCATTGCAAATCAGATCCCTTTTAAAAAAAATTCTTGTTCACATTGTTCTCTGTTGGCATTTAGAAATGCCACTGATTTTTATATGTCAATTTTGTATCCTGCAAATTACTGAATTTGTTTATTGATTATAACAGTTTTATTGTGGAGTCTTTTGGGGTTTTTTAAACTGTGTAGCCTGGGGTTAGGGGAGGGGTAATGCCAGCACTTCCTTGGCTGTCACAGCTCGTGTCTCAGTATGTTGCATGCCCCCACAGTCCACTGTCTCTCATCCGAGTTTGGCACTAGGATTTGGCTAAAAGTGGCAGTCCTTATGGTCTAGGCTGCCTTTCAAGTTTACTCAGAGACAGAGGGCATTGTAGCCCTCAATGGCAATGTTTGAAGGCACTCAAGTTAGGAATGCTGGGATGGAAGATTGCCCTCTGGCTAAGGCTGGTCTAAATATTCCCTCTATGGGCAAGTGTCAGCTTAGTTTAGTCTGGTTTCCCTTTCTGCTCTAACAGGAAAGCACTTAGTTCTATGTCTCACAATTGCTGTTTTCTCCTTCCCACAGTGTCCAGAGATGCTCTGGACACCAGGCTGCAGTTGCCAGGAATGGAGGAAGGGTGATGTTGGTGATTTGAGACTGTTTTTTCTATCTCTTTAGTACCTCTTTTAGCTATATGAAATTAAAACCAAATACTATGATGAGTGCTCACCTGATTTTTGGTTCTTATGAAGGTGCTTTTTTCTATGTAGATAGTTGTTAACTTGGTGGCCTTGCAGGGAGGAACAAGGGATGGAGCTTTCTATTCTGTGATCTTTCTCCACATCCTCCAAAGTTCAGTAAAATTGATTTACCTCTCCTATGTTAAGCAAGAAAAAAGAGAGAGGAAATAAAATGCCAATGTCAGAAATAAAAGCAGGGTCATAACTGCTGATCCCAATGGACTTACATAAAACTTTCATTTATGATGATATGGAGCCTGCTTTGGCTTTAGTTATGCAATGCCTTAGACACATGACAAGATACAGAGAAACTAGAAAAAATGAGGTTAGCAGTTCTCCTTTTTAGTAGTATTAACCAACTGGAAAAAATGAGTAAATGAATCCACTGAAAATAGACAACACTAAGTAACAAACTATCAAGAAAAGTTCAGGGAAAGTCTTGAGTAAATTTTAAAATATTATATTGAAATTAAAACATTTAAAAAATACTTGTTGGGTACTTATTATATGTCTAGCATCATTAAAATTGCTTGGAATATAGCAGAGAATGGAACCTTCTGACATGTCTGTTCCCATGGACTTTACATGATAGTGAATAAGAGATAAATAGTAAGAAAATTTTACAATATGTTAGAAGTTGGTTACTTCTGTGGAAAACAAAAAATATTGAGGAAAGCAAAAGTGTAGGGGCACGTCTACAGGCTGTGATGCTACATACGGTGGCGGTATTGAGTGAAAAATAGAAGGGTGTCTTGAGGGGTAAAATAATAAAGATATCAGGAAGATCATTTCCGGCAGAGGAATAGGGTGCAGGCCCTTTAATGAGAACTTTCTTGGAAAGTCAAAGGTCAATGTGGCTAGAGTAGAGTGAGAGAAATAAGAGATAAATAAGGACACACATAGGCTAAAAATAAAGAGATGGAGGAAGATTTACCAAGTAAATGAAGAGCGAAAAAAAAGCAGGAGTTGCAATCCTAGTCTCTGATAAAATGGACTTTAAACCAACAAGGATCCAAAGAGACAAAGAAGGACATTACATAATGGTAAAGGGTTCAATGAAACAAGAAGAGCTAACTATCCTAAATATATATGCACCCAATACAGGAGCACCCAGGTTCATAAAGCAAGTTCTTAATGACCTACAACGAGACTTAGACTCCCATACAATAATAGTTGAAGACTTTAACACTCCACGTAAATATAAGACAGATCAACAAGACAGAAAATTAACAAAGATATCCAGGACTTGAACTCAGATCTGGACCAAGCAGAACTAATAGACATCTACAGAAATCTCCACCCCAAATCCACAGAATATAGCTTTTCAGCACCACATCACACTTACTCTAAAAATAACCACATAATTGGCAGTAAATCACTCCTTAGCAATGTGGAAGAACAAATCATAACAAGTCTCTCAAACCATAGTGCAATCAAATTAGAACTCAGGACTAAGAAACTCAGGTAAAACTGCATAACTTCATGGAAACTGAACTACCTGCTCCTGAATGACTACTGGATAAATAATGAAAATAAGGCAGAAATAAAGATGTTCTTTGAAACAAATGAGAACAAAGACACAACATACCAGAGTCTGGGACACATTTACAGCAGTGTCTAGAGGGAAATTTATAGCAATAAATTACCACATGAGAAGTGAGGAAAGTTCTAAAATCAACACCCTATCATCAAAACTAAAAGGACTAGAGGAGCAAGATCAAACAAATTCAAAAGCTAGCAGAAGACAAGAAATAACTAAGATCAGAGCAGAGCTGAAGGAGATAGAGACACAAAATCCCCTCAAAAAATCAATAAATCAAGGAACTGGTTTTTGAAGAGATCAACAAAATAGATAGACTGCTAGCCAGACTAATAAAAAAAGAAAGGAGAGAAGAATCAAATAGATGCAATAAAAAATGATAAAGTGGATATCACCACCAATACCACAGAAATAAAAACCACCCTCAGAGATTACTACAAACAACTCTATGCACATAAACCAGTAAATCTAGAAGAAATGGATAAATTCCTGGACACTTAAACCTCCCAAGACTAAACCAGGAAGAAGTTGAATCCCTGAATAGACTAATAACAAGGTCTGAACTTGAGGCAGCAATTAATAGCCTACCAACTAAAGAAAGTCCAGGTACAGACGGGTTCACAGCCAAATTCTACCAGACATATATAGAGGAGCTAGTACCATTCCTTCTCAAACTATTCCAAAAGATACAAAAAGAGGGAATACTCCATAAATCATTTTATGAGACCAAAATAATCCTGATACAAAAACCTGGCAGAAACACAACTAAGAAAGAATATTTCAGGCCAATATCCATGATTAACATCGATGCAAAAATCTTCAATAAAATACTGGGAAACTGAATGCGACAACACATCAAAAAGATTTTCCATCACAATCAAATAGGCTTCATCCCAGGGATGCAAGCCTGGTTCCACATATGCAAATCTATAAACGCAATCCATCAACAAACAGAACCACGGACAAAAACCACATTATTATCTCAACAGATGCAGAGAAGGCTTTTGACAAAATTCAACAGTGCTTTATGCTAAAAACTCTCAATAAACTAGGTATTGATGGAACATATCTGAAAATACTAAAAATTCTCTATGACAAACCCACAGCCAGTATCATACTGTATGGGCAAAACCTGGAAGCATTCCCTTTGAAAACTAGCACTAGACAAGAGTGCCCTCTCTCACCATTCCTATTTAACATAGTATTGGAAGTTCTAGCCAGAGCAATCAGGCAAGAAAAGAAAATAAAAGGTATTCAATTAGGAAAGAGAAAGTCAACTTGTCTCTATTTGCAGACAAGATGATTGTATATTTAGAAGACCCCATCATCTCAGCCCAAAATCTACTTAAGATGCTAAGCAGCTTCAGCAAGGTCTCCAGATACAAAATCAATTTACAAAATTTGCAAGCATTCCTATACACCAGTAACAGACAAACATAGAGCCAAATCATGAGTTAACTCCCATTCACAATTGCTACAAAGAGAATAAAATACCTAGGAATAAAACTAACAAAGGATGTGAAGGACTTCTTCAAGGAGAACTGCAAACCACTGCTCAAGGAAATAAGAGAGGACACAAACAGATGGAAAAACATTCCATGCTCATGGTTAAGAAAAATCAATATCATGAAAATGGCCATACTGCCCAAAGTGATTTAAAGATTCAATGTTACGTCCATCAAGCTACCATTGACCTTTTTCACAGAACTGGAAAAAACCACCTTAAACTTCATATGGAACCAAAAAAGAGCCCACATAGACAAGACAATCCTAAGCATAAAGAACAAAGCTGAAAGCATTACGCTACCTGACTTCATACTATACTACAGGGCAACAGTAATCAAAACAGCATGGTACTGGTACCAAAACAGAGATATAGAACAATGGAACAGAACAGAGGCCTTAGAAGTAAGGCTGCACATCTACAACCACCTGATCTTTGACAAACCTGACAAAAACAAGCACAGGGAATGGATTCCCTGTAAAATAAATGGTGTTGGGACACTGGCTAACCATGTGCAGAAAGCAGAAACTGCACCCCTTCCTTACACCTTATACAAAAATTAACTCCAGATGGATTAAAGTTTTAAACATAAGATCTAATATCATTAAAAACTCTAGAAGAAAACCTATGCAATACCATTCAGGACATAGGCATGGGGAAGGACTTCATGACTAAAACACCAAAAGCAATGGCAACAAAAGCCAAAACAGACAAACAGGATCTAATTAAACTTAAGAGCCTCTGCACAGCAAAAGAAACAATCATTAGAGTGAACCACAGAATGGGAAAAAATATTTTCAACCTACACATCTGACAAAGGGCTAATATTCAGAATCTACAAAGAACTAAAATAAATTTACAAAAAAATAACCCCATCAAAAAGTGGGCAAAGGATATGAACAGACACTTTTCAAAAGACATTTATGTGGCCAACAAACATATGAAAAAATGCTCATCAACACTGGTCATTAGAGAAATGCAAATCAAAACCACATTGAGATACCATCTCACGCCAGTTAGAATGGTGATCATTAAAAAATCTGGAAACAACATATGCTGGAGAGGATGTGGAGAAATAGGAACCTTTTATACTATTGATGGGAGTGTAAATTAGTGCAACCATTGTGGAAGACAGTGTGGCCATTCCTCAAGGATCTCGAAATAGAAATTCCATTTGACCCAGCAATCCCATTACTGGGTATATACCCAAAGGATTATATCGATCTATTTTAAACACACATGCATACGTATGTTCATTGCCACACTGTTTACAATAGCAAAGACCTGGAACCAACCCAAATGCCCACCGCAGATAGACTGGATAAAGAAAATGTGGCAAGATATACCATGCAATACTATGCAGCCATAAATAAGGATGAAATCATGTCCTTTGAAGGGACATGGATGAATCTGGAAACCATCACTCTCAGCAAACTAACACAAGAACAGAGAAACAAACACTGTATGTTCTTACTCATAGTGAGTGTTGAACAATGAGAACACATGGACACAGGGAGGGGAACATCACACACAGGGGTCTGTTGGGGGGTTGGGGGCTAAGGGAGTGATAGCAGAGGGTGGGGAGATTGGGAAGGGATAATATTAGAAATACCTAGTGTAGCTGACGGGGAGATGGAGACAGCAAACCACCACAGCATGTGTGTACCTGTGTAACAATCCTGCAAGATCTGCACACGTACCCCAGAACTTAATAAAAAAAGAAAACTCCACTGATTGTATCCCCCACAGAGATTCCAATTTGACAACTGTCTACACAGAAAAACACCTTCATAAGGACCAAAATCAGGTGTGCACTCATAATTTCTGGTTTTAACTTTATCTCTCTAAAAGAGGGTCTAAAGTAATATTTAAAAAAGAAAGGCAGTCCTGAATCACTGACACCATCCCTCCTTCATCCCCAGCGGCTGCAGGTTGGGGAAGAGAGCATCTCTGGGCACTGTGGGAGGAAGGACATAGCAATTGTGAGGCATTTAACTAAGTGCTTTCTTGTTAAAGCTGAAAGAATAATGGGACAAAACTCAGCTGATGCCCACCCACAGAGGCAGCATTTAAACTAGCCCTTGTCACAGAAGAGTTTCCCATCCCAGTGGTCCTAAACTTGGGTGTCTGCAAACCTCACCACGGAGGGCTACAGCTCTCTGTGTTTCCAAGTAAACTTGAAAGACAGTCTAAACAGCAAGGACTGCAACTCTTAGGTGAGTTTTAGAGCCAAACAAGAACCAGACACAGTGGACTGTGGGGACATGCTACATAGGGAGACACAAGCTGGGGCATCCAAGGGAGGGCTGGCATCAGCCTTCCCCTAGTATCAGGCTGCATAGATTTTGGCTCCAAGAGATCCCTTCCTTCCACACGAGGAGAGAAGCTGGAAGAGTGCGGAGGACTTTGTTTTCATTTTGGATACCAGCTCAGCCATAGCAGGATAGGTTGTGGCCAGAGTTGTGAGGCCCCCGGTTCCAGGCTGTAGCTCCCAGATGACATTTCTAGACACACACTGCGCCAGATGGGAACCCACTGCCTGGAAGGGAAGGTCTGAGTCCTGATGGCATTTATCACCTGCTAAGTGAAGAGCCCTTGGGGCCTGAATAGCCACCAGGGATACACAGGTACTATATTGAGGGCCTTGGGTGAGACCATGAGACTTACTGCATCCAGTTGTGACTCAGCACACTCCCAGCTATAGTGACTTTATGGTAAGACCACTTCTGCTTGAGAAAAGCAGAGGAAAAAGTAAAGGGGACTTTGTCTTGCACTTTAGGTACTGGCACGATTACAGGGGATAGAGTCCCAAGTGGGTTCTTGGGATACCTGATTCTAGGATGTGACTTGTGGCCAGCATTTCTGGACCTACCCTGTCCAGAGGGAAGCTCACTGCCCTGAAGGGAAGAGTTCCAGGTTAGGCAGCATTCAACGTAAGCTGATTTAATAGACCTTGGGCCTTAAGGGAACATTGGTGGTAGTCTGCCAGTACTTCTGGCCTGGGTTGGCAGTAGTTTTGCAGAGGGAAAGGAAAAGTGAAAAGGACTGTGTCTTGTGGTTTGTGTGCCAGTGCAGCAGCGATACAATAGAACAGAAGGTACACTTCTAGGGTTTCTGACTCTAGTCTCTGACTCCTAGGTGGTACTTCTAGACACACCTGGGGCCTTAGGGAACTTGTCATAATAAAGGGAGGTACATAAGCATGGCGAGTATTGCCACCTGATGATTGTATAGTCCCAGAGCCTGGAGCAAACATAGGCAGTAGCCAGGGAATGGTTATAACACGCCTACAATATCCAGTGCTGTGGCTGGCTTCAAGTCTGAACCAGCGTGGTCAAAGTGGTAGTGGCTACAGGGGTGTTTGTGTCACTCCACCTCCTGTTTAGGTGGCTTAGAACTGAGTGAGAGACTTTGTATGCTTGGGAGAAAGTAAGGGAAGAGAACAGGAGTCTCTGCCTGATAATCCAGAGAAGTCTCCTAAATCTTGTTGAAGATCATGAAGGCTCTATGAGTCTGCAAGAACTACTTTGTTACTCTGATTGAGGTGTCCGCTAAAGCGGATACAGCTTCGGTTATAACACCGAAGTCCTTTCAAATATCTGGAAAGCCTTCCCAAGAAGGATGGCTACAAATAAGTCCAGACAGTGAAGATGACAATAAATATCTAACTCCTTAATTTCCATACATTAAACTTAAGACCCCAAACAATGAAACTACTACAATAAAACATTGGGGAAACTCTCCAGGACATTGGACTGGACAATGATTCCTTGCGTAATACCCCACAAGCACAGTCAACAATAGAAAAGATGGAAAAATGGGATCACATCAAGTTAAAAAATCTTCTGCAAAAGAAGGGACACCATCAACAAAGTGAAGAGACAACCCACAGAATGGGAGAAAATATTTGCAAATTACCCATCTGACAAGGAGTTAATAACCGGAATATATAAGAAGCTCAAACAATTCTGTAGGAAAACATCTAATATCCTGATCAAAAAATGGGTAAAAGATTTAAATAAACATTTCTCAGAAAAAGATAAACACATGGCAAAGAGGCATATGAAAAGGTATTCAATATTATTGATCATCAGAGAAATGTAAATCAAAACTATAATCAGATATCATCTCACCACAGTTAAAATAGATTATATCTGAAAGATAGGCAATAATAAATGCTAGCAAGGATGTGGAGAAAAGGGAACCCTTGTATGCTGTTGGTGGGAATGTACATTAGTACAATCACTATGGAGAACAATTTGAAGTTTCCTCAGAAAACTAAATATTAAACTACTGTATGATCCAAAAATTCCACTGCTGAGTATATACCCAAAATAAAGGAAATCAGTATAGTGAAGATATATTATTTGTATTCCTATGTTTATAGCAGCACTGATTACAATAGCCAAGATTTGGAAGCAACCTGTGTCTGCTGACAGATGAATGTAAAAAGAAAATGTGGTACACATACACAATGGAGTACAATTCAGCCATAAAAAAGAATGAGATCCAGTTATTTGCAACAACATGGATAGAACTGGAGATCATTATGTTAAGTGAAATAAGCCAGGCACAGAAAGACAAACATCACATGTTCTCACTTATTTGTGGGATCTAAAAATCAAAGCAATTGAACTCCTGGACATAGAGAACAGAAGGATGGTTACCAGAGGCTGGGAAGAGTAGTGAGGAGCTGGAGGGGAAGTGGGAACAG
The DNA here is from genome assembly GCA_963573385.1 of Cacajao melanocephalus. NCBI lineage: Eukaryota > Metazoa > Chordata > Mammalia > Primates > Pitheciidae > Cacajao > Cacajao melanocephalus. Next base: position 24,037 of record CAUYLG010013461.1, read on the forward strand.
TTAATGGGTACAAAAACAAATAGAGGGAATAAGGCATACTATTTGACAGCCCAATAGGGTGATCATAATCAAGAGTAACTTAATTGTACATTTTAAAATAACGTAAAGAGTGTAATTGGATTGTTTGTAACAAAAAGAATAAATTCTTGAGGGGCTGGATATCCCATTTTCCATGATGTGCTTACTTCACATTGCATGCCTGTATCAAAACATCTCATATACCCACTAAATATATACACATACTATGTACCTATAAAAATTATAAAAAATAAAAAACATAAAAAAGACAAAAAAGAAAACTATGGTTATTATATTGTAGAGTTGTGACAAAAATAAATGTTTATATATGTACATATATAAGCGTTTATCAGTTTATGTGAATATTATGTTGTATGAATATCTATACTCATATTTATTCATATATATGTATATATAAGTTATATATTCATATATTTATATCTGTACATATATATAAACTGATAATGAGAATATAAAGTGATGGAGTGCAGTGTCATGAAAATGCTTTACAACCTGACATTATATGATAATGTCCTGTATGCATTTATCAGTTTACATGAATATGTATCTGTTTGTTTATACCTGCATATGCAGGGCCTACATATTTACTAGGTAAAAAGAAAATATTCAGAATTATTCTACTAACTCAGTCCCTTGAACTCTTTCTACACAGTTCTCCTTATTTTCCCACACTGGATGCTCACTATTGAGTTTAAGTTTTAAAAATAGACCTTATAGTACACACTAAATAGGTTACCTAAGAAATGATCATAGTTTAGATATAAAACCCAGTTCCATAGAAAGGCAGTTGGCTGGGTAGAGAAGAGGGACTTAGCTCCAAAAGCAAGTTTGCCTGTTCTGGATATGACATATAAATGAATCAAACCAATATGTGGCCTTTTGTGTCCAGCTTCTTTCACTTAGCATAATGTTTTCTACATTCATCCATGGTGTAGCATGTGTCATTATTTCATTTCTTATTTTTGTGACTGAATAATATTCTATTGTATGCATCTACCATATTTCATTATCTATTCTTTAGTTGATAGTCATTTGTTTTTTTTTTCCACCTTTTGGCTATTGTGGATAGTGCTCCTGTGAACATTCATGTATGAGCTTTTGTTTGAGTGGCTATTTTCAATCTTGGGGGATATATACTATATTAGTCCATTTTCATGTTGCTGATGAAGACATGCCTGAGACTGTGCAACTTACAAAAGAGGTTTAATGGATGTACAGTTCCATGTAGCTGACGGAAGTCTCACAATGATGGCAGAAGGCAAGGAGGAGCAAGTCACCTCTTACATGAATGACAGCAGGCAAAGGGAGAGATCTTGTGCAGGGAAACTCCTCTTTAGAAAACCATCAGATCTCATGAGACTTATTCAGTATGGTGAGAACAGCATGAGAAAGACTTGCCCCCATGATTCACTATCTCCCACCAGGTCTCTCCCACAACTTGTGAAGATTCAAGATGAGATTTGGGTGGGGACATAGCCAAACCATATTATATACTTAGGAGTGAAATGCTATGTTATAACTTCTTGAGGAACTGCCTAATTCTTTTCCACAAGCGGCCGCACCATTTTACATTCCCACTAGCAATGCCCCAGGACTCCAGTTTCTTCATAGCCTCACCAACACATGTTATTTTCCTTTTAAATTATTATTATCATTATAACCATTCTAGTAGCTGTGAAATGGTGTCTTACTGTAATTTTGATTTGCATTACCCTAATGACTAACAATGCTGAGCATCTTTTTGGAATACTCATTGAATATTTGTAAATTGTCTTTGAAGAAATGTATGCTCATGCTCATGTCTTTTACTCATTTTTTAAATGGGCTGTTTGTATTTTTGTTAATTTTTAAAAGTTTTTCAGATATTCTATATACTAGGCACTTACCAGGTTTCGTTTTATTTTTCTTCTACTATTTGGAAAGTCTGGTGCTTATCAGATATTTAATTTACAAAAATTTTCTTCCATTGTGTCGATATTCTTTTTACTTTCTTGATTGTGTCCCTTGATGTATAAAAGTTTTCAATTTTGAAGAATTCCTATTTTTTTTATGTTGTTGCTGGTGCTATAAATGTCATATCTAAGAAAACGTAACCAATGCAGCAGTCATGAAGATCTACCCTCTGTTTCCTTCTAAGAGGTTTATAGTTTAAGTGCATATATTTAGGTCATCGATCCACTCTGATTTACTGTTTGCATATTGTGTGAGATCAGGGTTCAACTTCACTATTTTGCATGTGGACAACCACTTGTATCAGCATCATTTATTTGAGACTATTTTCCCATTGAATAATCTTGGCATCTGTGTCAAAGATCAATTGACCATAGACGGACGGTTTTATCTGCAGCTTTGCAAATCCCTTGTCTCCTCATATATCTCTATTTCTGGCCTCTTTCTTGCACTGTCCAGTAGGCTGCCCCAACTCTGAGAAAGGTTAAAGGTGGGCAGAACAACAGCACACCCTTGAGTTGATCCCTTATGGAAGCACTGGACATCCTGACCCACATAATGATAATTCTCTGAGAATGAAGGCCACACTAGTGCCTCAGGCTCCAGCAAACTTTACTTAGAATGTGGGCCACTGTTGTAGTGTTCAGCACTGGGCTGGGGAGTGTCAGGAATGGTGAGCTGGTAAGTTAAAATGCAACAAGACTCTAAATTTTAGCTGCTTCTTTCTTTGTAAAGCATTCCTCTGATTGTTTAATTAGGATCCAGAGATTTGAAAGGTGTATGCTGACTTTTTTTGTCAGCTTAATTGTTGCTTTAGTAGAGGGAAAGAATTTTGGAGATTCCTACTTTGACATTTCTGATGATATACAGGGCCACTCCATGTTGTGTGATCGTATAAAGGGTGTTTAGCAGTTCCAATTTCGAAGTCTCTTCTAATGCAAAAAGAAGATAATTATATCCAACAATGATAGCTGCTGATGACTATGGATGATTTATAAATAGCCTATCATTATGTTTCCTGTGTTTATATTGATTATCAAGTTTTAGCTTTATATTAATCAAATGAAATAAATATTTATTACTATATCCAAAATGGTAGTAAGTATAAAATGAGGCTATATATATATTAAAATTGTGTATACTGCTAACTCATATAAAGGTTTGTATTATAATTCTACTACATTAAAAACTAATAATTTTGTGCTTATAGGTTAGATACATATGTAGCATTTACAGACTTAGTGAGCCAAAAATTGATAAAAATGTAACACTATAAATTAGTTACTTCCTCTGAGAAGTTGCCTTTTTTAACACATGAGTCTCCAGTGACTTGGGATTACTCAGAAATACTCATACAAAAATGGGTGAGCTATAAATAAACACAAAAATTGTTACCTGAGGACCATATAACAGGGTAAGAGATGTCAAACAAAGCTGGGCACGGTGGCTCACTCCTGTAATCCCAACAATTTGGGAGGCTGTGGTGGGCAGATCACGAGGTCAAGAGATTGAAACCATCCTGGCCAACATGGTGAAACCCCATCTCTACTAAAAATACAAAAATTAGCTGGTATGGTGGTGCTCACCTGTAATCTCAGCTACTTGGGAGGCTGAGGCAGGAGAATCGTTTGAACCTGCAAAGCAGAGGTTGCAGTGAGCCACGATCGTGCCATTGCACTACAGCCTGGTGACACAATGAGACTCCATCTCAAAAATAATAATAATAATGATAAAGAGATGCCAAATGAAAATATATAAAGCGGTGAGCATATGCTAGAAAAGATAGTTCCAGAAGCAAAAGTACTGACCATCTTATTTCTATGGCAATGTTAAGAATCTAAAAATTAAAAGTACCTGGTGCTTGGCTTTAATATTGAAATGTACTAAATACATAAATGATATTACTATTACTCATCTAAAAAATCTAGGAAAGCAACTGAGAAAATTGAGAAACCTAGGGTTCTGAAAAATAGTCGGATAAAATATAAAAAATCAAACAGATTATATGTAATTAATAATCTTTGTAAAATTAAATGAGAAAAAAACCCTTGGAATTGAAAATTTTTAACATCAAAACGAAGCAGGTTGTTAGGCAATGGTGGGCTACCATTTTTCAGACCAACTCTCTTCATAACTACAAATACACTGGACAAAATGTGAAGACTTATACCTCTCCTCAGAAACATTTGAATTTTGAAAATTGGTAACTGACAGGCTACAAATTTCAGCAGAAAATTTCATCTAAGAGGCTTAAGTATTGAGCTGAGCTTCCACCAACCTCACAAGGTGGATAGGACAGAAATATTGGCTTTTGATGTCCACCATGGAGGAAGGCCTAGTCAACCTAGTAAATGCCTGAGACTTTCAGATGGATTCTTAAAAGAGTAGTCCTGAAAAGTAAGGGTGAGCTGCAAACACACCACTCTCACCAAGACTGAAGCCCAATTTTGAATTATTCAATTGGATTGGATAAAATTTTCTCAAACTGTGGTTAATTGATGGCAGAAGCAAAATAAATGCTCCCAATTAAAATATATTATTATCTAGAGCCTTTGATTATCTCTATAGTCTTTATACTATTTTTTTTTTGCATTAAAAGAAACTCACGCATTATAAAAGGACAAGAATTCACCAAAACATAAGAGAACTGAGAGGCAATATAAATGGACCAATAGGATATAAAAATATTAAAGTTAGTAGATAGGATCTTTTAAATAATTTTTATTACGATGTCCCAAATTTCAAGATAGAAAACCTGGAGAAAAAGTTAAAAGTTCTAAAAAAAATTATCAAGTGGGAATTTCAAAACTGAAAATACAAACTTGATAGATGGTTTTAATAACAGATCAGAATTAGCAGAAAGGGAAATTAATAAACTGGAGGAAACTATCCATATGGAAACAGGCAAAGACTGCAGAAAAGAAGATAAATAGTGGGCAAATAAACAAATCAAAACCTGTTCAAAATTATTACCTATGAGGGGAATGCAAATGAAAACCACATGAGATATCATCACATACAACTGGAATAGCTAAGTTTAAAACTAGTGATGGTACCAAATGCTTGCAATGATGCAGAGAAACTGGATCTCTCATCCATTGCTGGTGGAAATGTAAAATGGTACAGCCACTCTGGAAAATAGTTTGGTAATTAACTAACAAACTAAATATACACTTACCACAAACTCTTCAAACTGACCACTGGACATTTATCCTAGAGAAAACAAAAATTTATGTCTGTAAAGCATGTGTACATGAATGTTCAGAGCAGCTCTATTCTTAATAATAAACTAGAAGTAACATAAATGTCCTTTAATGGGTGAATGGTTAAGCAAACTGTGACACAGCCATACAATGGAATTTTACTCAGCATTTTGTACCCTCAAGTATCATATGCTCAATGGAATTTGATAGCATACTTTATATAATGTGTGGAAACCATCATTGATAGCATCATTTGATAACTATCAAATGTGACACATCCATACAATGGAATTTTACTCAGATTTTGTACCCTCAAGTATCATATGCTCAATCTTTTGCTTTTCATCAAAAAATTAGTGATGTATTTCTCATCTGGTTATCAACATAGTACTGAAAATTCTATCCAACATAAAAATCAAGAAAAAATAAAGAAATGTTGTACAAATTAGTAAGGAATAAATAAAATTGCTTTTATTTGCCAGTGACATGACTTTCCACAAAGAAAAACCTAAAAGAATATACCAAAAAATTCTCCTGAAATGAATAGGGGAATTCAGCTAGATTGCAGAAGGAAAGATCAAAATCATTTTATTTTCAAATACTAGCTTAAAAAATATGGAACTTCACACTTTAAATGCAATACTATTACAGTCACTCAATATTAAATACTACATATAAATCTAAGGAAGTATGTATAGGACTTGTATTCTAGTATCTACAAAAGACTGATGAAAGAAATAAAGATCTGTCTAAATGGAGAAACATATTATATCCATGGATTAAAAGAGTCACCATGGCTAAAGTGTCAATTCTTCTTAATTTAATACACAGGTTTTGTGTAATTCCCATCAAAATCCCAGCCAAACATTTTATAGATACAGCGGAGATTATTTTAAAATTTGTATGAAATGGCAAAGAAACTAGAATAGCTAAAAAGATATTGGAAAATATGAATAAACTAGGAGGAATGACTCTAAATTTGAGACATATTTTATGACTGTACTAGCAAAGACTATGTAGTCTTTATCATATTTTATGATTATAGTAATAAAGACTATGTAGTATTTATTAATATATTAGTGTGACGAATTGATAAATGCAATACAATACAGAACGCAGATATAACCACCACAGAATTAGGGACAACTGATTTTTGACAAAGATAAAAAGTATCACATGGAAGAAGCACAGTTTTTTCATGAAATGGTGCTAGAAAAACTAGATACAGCTAGGCAAAGAAAATAGAAAGTAATCTTGACTTAAACTTCACAACTTATGTAAAAATTAACTCATTCCCACCAAATATCATAATCCATAACACGTGAAGAGTGACAGAATTACACTCAGTTACATTTGAATTTTTTGTCCAAGATTCAAATGTAACTGAGTATCTATTTTATTCTAAATATGGCAACCCTACCATTGACTGGTGGAGATTAAGGAAAACATACATTCATTAAGTGAGTCATCAGCCACACAAAATAATACAATGAATCTTATACTCCTAAATCTCCCTTTCATTTTGATAGGAGAAACTGTTTCCCATATCTGTCTTTTTTCTCAAGAATTATTAGTTAACATTTAGAATTATTAGCTGTCTGATATTTTTATCAGAGAAAATAGAAACATCATAAATGTCTAGTCGACTTAGGTAGAAGATAGAAGAGTGGGAGATTTGTGGGAGATATGAAGTGAATAAAATAAATTCTGGTTCATCAGGAAATAACATTTTAAGATCTATAAAAATGTCTTAGAGACTACATTGAGTTAGAAGGACAAGTAAGAGATCCACTAGTGTGCAAACAGAATAGTCTTGTGCATAGTCTTATGTGAAGAAAAACAACTTGTCTTAGAGAATTAGAGAAGAAATAGGCAATCCGTATTTTCCCCTCTTGCCTTGCTCAGAGTTAAGAGGATTATAAATTTGCTTTCATCATTGTGAGACTTGAAATGAAATATCATAATAGAGGATTACTGGTATGAGCACATTAACTTAAGGTCACTTATATTCCTTCTCCTCTTGGAATACACAAGGAGCACAAGGCAACAGAAATGCACACTTTCATAGGAAGCTAACAGCAGCTGAAACCTCCAATGATGAAAAGGAGTAAGGGTTGCCAGATACAAGAGATATTGAACAGTAGCATGATCTGGAGTAAGTGAAGAGGTTATGTAGCAGATCCCAAAGGCAGCTAAAAACATACAATTCTTGAATTTGAAGACAATAACATAAGCTGAAATGAGTAAATCTCCATGTGCAGTAATGGGAGTATAGTGTACAAAGGCTGGAGATGTGAGTTTGTTTTAAGAAGCATAGAACAATCACACAGGAAATATTTTACTATATAGGTCCAAACGTCATGCTGTACACTGAAATGTACACAATTTTATTTAAAGAAAAACAGCACATTTAAAATCAAATACTGGTTTATTAGTTCAAGGAAATGTTTCTTTCAAGAAGAAATGAAAAAAATAAAAACAGCTAAACTATATGAAACAATGTGTTACTATCTGGACAATAAGAGCCCCAGAAAAATAGACAAGTGAAAATTAAAAGAAAAAAGTGTTTCAAAAACTAATGTAGATAAATTTTTCAGACTTAATGAAATATAAAAGTAACAAAATAAGAGATTCAAAGTTTACTGAAAAAGGAAAACCAAATTACAAAAGATGTATACACACACACCAAGATACATCAGAGTGAATTTTTTTAATATTAAAGAAAAGAAGCAAATTCTAGAAGCTTATAGAAAGACATAGAGCAAAAACAAGAGTCATACTGATAATCAGATATTTCACTAGCAAAATATGATTCAAGAAACTAAATAATCAATGTGAAATTTTGTGTATATATTTATCCAAACTGTTATTTAAAAATAAACAAGAACACTGCAAGACAAAATTATTATTTGGTATATATGCCCTTGAAGTTTTGCTCCACAGATATTTACAGTCACCACAGTTATAAATGAAGTATTTGAATAAGGGAATATGCATTCCAGAAGTTGCTTAAAGCATACAGTAGAAAAGGTGATAAATTACCATGATAGAATTTGTTGTAGTGAAATGGATGTGGGTGTGTGGCGGGGGGTGGTGGGACGGAGAAAGAGAGAGAGAGAGTGAGAAAGAGGGAGAGATGAAAGAGGGAGTAGCTGTAATTACCTTAAAATGAAAGTCTACAAACTATCAACATGAAAGAAAGTGAAGAAAGGATTTCGACTGAGTGATTTGAAGTTGTGGCATTAAAATAAAAAATCCCAGAATTGGGATTCATGTTATTTACAAGAAACATATATTAAACATCAGAACACATGACAGTTGAAAGTAAACACGTGAAAAAAGACATATGAAGCAAAAATCAGCCAAAAGAAAGCTGGTGTAACCAAGTTAACAGGAGACAAAATAGTGTTTAGTTCACAAGGATGGGATAGAAAGGGTCATTGTGTAGCATTAACAAATACAATTCACCAAAAGAAAAATAGCAACTTTCAATAAGCATGCAAATATTAATATGTCATCAGAATATCTGATCAAATAATGAGAGAACTGAAAGAGGGAATGAAAAACCCCCTAGTGATACATAGCTATACATTTATCTTGAATATTTAGTGTCACTACATGTTAAAAATCAGCAAAGGAAAAGGAAATCTGAAAAATAAATACCATTTATTTATTATTTGACTTCTGGACCATATATAGATTTCTGCATTCAATAATTAGAAAGCATGCAGTTTTGAAACTGAACAGTAAATAAAATATTGATTATAGCCTAGACTATAAAGAAGATCAACAAATTTTAAAAGGTAAGTATCATGTTGAACCTTATCTCTAATGAAAATAGAATGGAGGGGTACAACAACAAAAATATATTAACAATTTTGAAAATAAAACATTCTAAATATCTCAGGAGTTAAACAATAAATCATAATAGAAATTTAAAAAATAATTAGACATGAAGTATAATGAAAATACTAAATACCAGTACTTCCCATGCTGCTTTCAGAAAACTCTGTAGTGTTAAATATTTGTTTTGGAAGACAAGCC